>SJYA01009269.1:0-14576 GCA_006410615.1 Neotragus moschatus
GCGGCGGCGGCGGCGGCGGCGGGCGGGCGTGGTCTGGGCGTGGTCTGCGGCCGGGGCACCGCGGAGGCGGCCTAGTCCTCAATGACGATGGGCTCATCGTTGACGGGCGCGGGCGGGGGCGGCCGCAGCGGCAGGGCCTGGCTCGGGCGCAGGGCGATGGGCTTGTAGGGCCTGCGGGCCGCGCGCTTGGTCTCGGAGGACGAGAGCAGCTTGCGGATCTTCCTGCGGTGGAGCCGGCGGTGAGGCGCGCAGCGCGGCACGGAGCCCCCGCCCCCGCGGGCCCCACCCGGCCGCCCGCCGCCCACCTGGTCTCCTCGGTGGCCATGTAGAACACGTCGTCGGGGGCGTCGATCCAGCTCATCCGCCGCCGCTTGACGGGCGGCAGCGAGCCTCCCCGGATGAGGCGCACCTTGGTGGGGTACGCCTTCCCGTTGAGCAGGAGGTTCCGGCTTGGTCCCTACAGTGGGGCAGGCCTGAGAGGGGACCTCGGGGCCTCCACGCAGCACCCAGGAGCCCCATGGTGGCCGTCCCAGGGGCAGTGGGGGCAGGGGTGCCCAGAGGGCCACAAAGACCCGAACACCTACCCCTCCTCGGGTCCCCACGGGCCTCCCAGACGCTCCCACAGCGCCTGGCAGGGCTGGGGGCCTCCCTGCTAAGGCCCACAGGAGCATGTGTGTGCAAGCGTGTGGAGAACAGGGCCCTTGCGCTCACCATGTGCCTGGTCTGTCCGTGGTTCGCCAAACCTGACAGGAGGAAGGACAGGCCGTGAGGTCCCCGTGGACATGTGCCACACCCACACGGGTGCCAAGGGCCCACGGCGGAGCCGCAGGAAGCCCGGGGCTACATCTCCCCAGAGCTGCAGCCCACACCCAGGTGGGCCTCAGCTCCCGAGTCCTGGCCTCGCCCAGGTGGCTCTCAGGGGCCCTGGTGGGGGCACAGGGGGAGTGTAGGAGCCTCGGATATGAGCTCACTCCCTTGAGGAACCAGGACCACTGCGGCCTGGTTTTACAGAGCAGCCAAGTGACACCTAGCACAGCTATACGTACAACAGGGGGCCCCTCTGCAGGGCAGCCACTCCCTGGGCTCAGACTTCACCAGACTTCCTCCCAAGGGGCTCCCAGTCACCAGCTTGGACCTGGGGCCAGGTGCCCTGCAGGAAGCTGATGGAAATACCCAGGAGAGGTCAGGAGGCCACACTCCAGCTAGCAAGTCCACTCTGGTTGGGGGTCCGGAGGTGAAAGCCACTGTCCCGGGTCTCAGGCCGTACCCTCAACGGGAACCAAAACGATCCACAACTCCCAAACGCACAGGCAGTGAGTCTACGTGGGTGGCCATGAGAGCATCAGTGTGACTACACGGGCCCGTGAGCACATGCTGGTGTAAGTACACAGGGCCACAAGCATGTGCTGGGGTGAGTGCATGTGGCTGTGAGCGGGTCAGGGTGCACCTATGTGGTCACGTGAGCTGGTCTCCATCGCCTGCATTCTGCCACACACATCTAATTCCTCCCAAAAGTGCTTCCAGACCAAGGTCTGACTCTAGATGAGCCTGGAATAGCTGTCCAGCCCCCCTTTGCAGCACCTCCTAACTTGGGTAGCCGCAACCCCAGCAGGCAGGGGCAGGGCCCCGGCAGCCAGCCTGCAGTGCTCACGAGCTGTCCTCGGGCGTGCACAGCTGCACACAGCGCTCAGGGCTCTGCTACTTACCCAGGTAGGCGCCTACCAGAGGGACGGGGGGCAGAGAGAAGAGAGCACAGTTAGTGAGGGGGGTGCACACACGGGGCCCCGGGGCAGAGGCGGCCACAGGCCACAGAGGGCCCGGTTAGGGAGTCAGGTCCCCTGGGGTCGGGGCCCCAGCCTAGAGCCGGCTCCTGCCACCTGCTGCTGTTCCAGCCGCTACACGGCGCCCCAGGGGGCCTGAGTGCAGCCTCTGACACCCGCCTGGGGCCCAGGGCCAGAGCTGAAGTAGCTACAGGAGCACATGGATTTTGGAAAAACTGACAGAAGTGAATGGAGTTTATCCCACTGCTATCAAGAGCTCTTTACAAGTAAAGCCCTAAGCCCTAAGCCCTGTTGATAAGACCCACTTTCCCTCCTGTGGGATATGGGCAGACGACTGCACCAGCTGCTCTGCTGAGACCAGGGACTGTGGGAACCCCCAAGGATGGCTCCAGGGGAAGGAGGAGGGCAAGGCTCGAGTGAGCTGGCGCCCCACCAAGGGGTCGCAGGCAAGGCAGCAGGGGGCCTGGGGCGGGAAGAGACTGTGTCCAGATGGGAGTGAGAGGACCTGACCTCAGTGCCACCAGCAAACCCTCAGCAGGTGCCTGCCAGGCTCCTGGACACACTGAGACGGGCATGTCCAGGGGAACGGGCTGGGCCAGATGGCCTCTGCCTCCCACCACCTCCCAGAGATCCGAGAACCAAGCCTGGGCCAGCCTCCCGGGCCAGCAGGTCTCCAGCCCTGAGACTGGGCTGGGGGGGCCCTCCAGCCACATCCATGCTGGCTGGGGAGATGCAGCATGGGGGCACCCACGCCGGGCCTGACCTTGCTGCTGGGAGGGGCCGGCGGGAGGAGCTCTGAGCACATTCCCCTAAGTTCCCCTTCTGCTGGTTCCATTCACCTCCCCTCACCGGTCCTGCCACAGCTGACCACTGGAGGTACTGGCCCCACAAGGCTGAAATGCCCCTCAGTGGCACCGTGGTGACCTTTACTAGAGCAGCCCAGGACTGCTGGGCGGGCGAGGGAGCCACATTCCGGAGGCCAGTGCCAGCTGCGCCTGATGGCAGGCGAGCCCCGCGGTGGCCTCACGCCCTGGTGCGAGCCCCCACTTGGGACAGGGCCTGCGGTCTCAGCCCCGGGTGCACCTCCCCATGGGGCCCTGACCTGGGCGTTCCCTGGGCCTTGCAGACCCCCACCCAGCCATGCCAGCCACACCACAGCTCTATCCCATTGGCGCCCGAGGGGCCAGGGTCCCACAGCCCCCCAACCAGGCAAGGCGCAGGCAAGGTCACAAGCACAGGGCGGGCGGCCACGCGAGCTGAGGCTGACGGCATGCGGGCAGGCGGCAGGGGCACCAGGGCCGCCCAACGGAGGACAGTCCACTGACCGGCGCTGGGCCCGGACGGAAGGGCATTTCGTGAGCCGGGGCGCCCAGGTGGGGGCGGGGCAGCCCCGGGGTCTCAGCCAAATGACAGGTGGGCGCCGGGTTAGGGGCGCGGCCCAGCCCGCGTGGACTGCCCTGGACGTGCCCCGAGCCATCCGCCGCACACACGTGAGCACAGCACACGGGCAGGTGCGGAGGGCCAGGCCTTACCCCTACTGGGCATCAAGAGGCGCTTCTTCACGTTGCCTGGCAGTGCCCGGCGGCAGGAGAGAGGAAAGAACACACGGTCAGCAGGCGCAGGCACGGCGGCCACGGGGCACCCCAGGCCCGCGGCCACGCTGGCCGAGCCCGAGGCCCCGGACTCACCGTCCACCCCGTTGTGCTGCTCGTAGCTCCTCTTGCCCAGGATGGTGGGGGAGCCGTTGTTGATAACAGGGGCCGGCTTGGCAGGCGTCAGGCCGCTGAGCACGCCAGACACGCTCTTCGCCGGGTCGGGCTTGGGGGGGCGGGGGTGCGTCTCTGCAGGGCCAGCACAGGCAAGGGGGCACACGGTCAGGCCCCAGCAGCAGCCCCACCACCCGGGAGGGCGTGGGCAGCCCAGGCCCAGTATGCACGCAAGTGTGGCGCCCTGGGCAGCGACAGGGGCTGGGGCTAGATCCCTTGGTCCAGCCAACAGGCCCACTGGCCATCACCACCAGCCCGCAGGCTTCAGATACCCACAAATGAGCAGGTCCCCTTAGTGGCCACCAAGCTGGCAGCCCAGGCTGGCCACTGGCTAGATGATGAACTAGGGGCTCCGCCAGCTGACCATGGACAGGTCACCAGACCGGCCCCAGGAAGCGCAGGTCTACACCTGCCAAGCGCCCCAGCCCTCAGCGGCTCTCAGGGGCCAGAGCCCAGCTAGCAGGAGGGGCCACAGCCGCCTGTGTCTCCTGGGAGCCCGCCAGCTCCGAGCGTCTTTCACAAGGGAACGCAGGCACAGGGGGAGGCACCGAATCCCAGCCCAGCCCAGCAGAGCGGAGGGTCGCGGACAAGCGGGATGCTCAAGGCCCCAAGCCGCCCCTCTGCGTCCCTTCTGGGGGGCACGCCTCCCACCCAGCCCGGAGCCCACCCCAGAAGGCACAGCACGGGTAAGACCATTCCAAATCCTCACAGGAGCCTGCGTGGGGGGTGAGGGCTTGGGGGTCGGACCCTGCGGAGGGCGGGGCAGGCGGGGAGGCTCACCGAGGAACCGCAGCACGGCCTCCAAGGGCTTCCGCGTGGCCTGCTTCAGCACCAGCGGGCTCTGGGAGGCTTCCGGCAGCCGAGCCGTGCCTGCGGAGGGGCAGGGTCAGTGCGCGCGCGCCCGCCGGCAGCACCCCACCCCTCCTGCCCCGGGCACACTCACACTCGGCCTTGATGGCCGCGCCGTTGATGGGCGTGTAGGGGTGGCGGGCGGCGCGCCACGGGCGCAAGATCTCGCGGCACAGGCGCCGGGCGATGCGCGTGAGCTTGGTGGTGTGCAGGTAGAAAGCCTGTCGTGTCTTCATCGCAAACTTGGGGCTCCCGCTGCTCCGCGCCGGGATGCCATGGGGGCTCTGCGGAAGGGGGCGCGCCGCCCCGACACAGCGCCATGACCGCGGGCCGGGTCGCAGGGGCTGGCGCACGGGTGGGCGGGGCGGGGCGCGGGGCGGGGCTTACCATGTTACTGCGGTTGGGTCCCGGCCTCTCTCCATCTAACCGGGTTGGCATTTTCAAGCCACCATATTTCTTCCAATATGTCCAACAAGACGCGCAGAGGCGACACTGCATGTTAGGGGGACCCCAAGAATACCACTGGTAAGACTGGGTGGCTACGGACAACAAAGTTGAAAATAGACGGATTCTTAAGCAGAACCAGTGACGGCAAAGAGCATTCCACAGCTGTCACCCGCCCACACCACCCCGGGCCCGGGCACCGCGCTCCCCTCACTCCCCATCAGGGCTCCTCCAGGCAGAGTGCGACCCCCGCCCCCAGGCCAGGCCCCGGGACGGTGCAGGGCTGCCCAGGGCCACGGACTATGGTGCGCCTGGGGGGCACTTACTGTAACAGCTCTCGCAGGCCCGGCCGGCCCCAGGGCTCTGGCCTGGCGGCCCCGCGCCGTTCACCACGCCTGCCTTGACGTTGTTGACGCTGATCTGGTTCGGGTTTGGCTTGTTACTTGGGTAAGGGAGAGAGGGAGGGCGTCACGGGAGCACGGAGCCCCGGGTGCACGGCTCTGGGACCCCGGCAGCCCCGTCCGCACCCGCCTGGCCGCAGGGTGGCCGCCAACCCCAGCTCTCTCCCCGCGGGCTCGGGTCAGAGTCAGACTCCAGGCGGGACGGCTTCGAGCCTCCGCGCCCGGTGCTGCCTGGCTGGCCGAGGGAGAGTCGGGGCTGGGTCCTGCCCTCCCGCCGCCCCGGCCATCCTGGGCTTCAAGGACAGGCCCCCGACTCGTCCAGACTCTGAGCCAGGGAGGCATCACCTGGCCACGTGAGGCCAGCAGCAGGCCTGGCCCCCCCGGGGGGCGTGGAGCCTCGGGGGCGGTGCCCTGGGGGTATACTTACTAGTTGGGGATATAAACTTGCTTCAACTTGCTCTCCGCTTCAGCCGCTTTCAAGCGTTTCTTAAAACACAGAACACACGGTCAGAGGCCGGCGGCCGGGTCTGTGGGGAGGGGGGCGGCACGCCGCGCTGGGTCTGCGTGGGGGCGCGCGCCTTGCCGGGTCTGCGGAGGGGCGCACGCCGGGTCTGCAGGGGCGCGCGCCGGCCGGCGGCCCTCACCTGCTGCACGTATCTGTCGGTGGTCTTCCACATGTAGTAGTACTCGATGATGCTGGTGAGCGACTTCCAGGGAAGCTGCGGAGGGAGGCGTGTCGGGGGGGAGGGGGGCGGCAGGCCCTGCCAGGCCCCGCCCCGTCCGCGTCAGGGCCCTGCCCAGACTCGCCCTCTCCTGGGCAGACCACAGGGCAGAGAAGCTCCTCTCCAGGTTCCCTTCCTGCCGCAGCGCCCGTGCCTGGCTGGCTGGCTGGCTGGCTGGCTGGGCGGGCGCGGGGGGTGGGGGTGGCGGGGGGCGGGCCAGGAGGCACTCAGGTCCCAGTCCCCTCCAGGCTGTGGGCTGCACATGCGAGCACCCTCTGCTCCCGCTGTTCTGGCGTCACCCTGGGCTCACAGGCCAAGCCCAAGTCCAGCAGGGCTCGCACCACCTGTGGGCCTGCCTCCCCTGAGCATCTTCACCCACAACATCCGCTGGGGTGAGCTGATCACTGGCTACACGTCTCCTGCACCTGGGCCGTCACCCGGGAGCATGAGGGGCCCAGGACCTGTGGGGGGCGCGCTCCACTTATTTCTGATGAGGAGGCCTTGCCACCCTGCAGAGGTTCCAGCACACTCTAGCGTGTCGGTCAAGGGGCCAGCTCGGGGCTCAGCCTGCACCCGTGGCACCAGGGCTCTGCAGGGCACCCTGAGGGCCTCCGGGCCACACCTCTTCTCCACCTCCTGTGGTGAGCTCGGCTCCAGCCTCATCTGTTCCAGGGGAGGTGCTGCTGGGCATCAAACACGGCAAGGCCGCTGCATCCGGCCTCTCCCTAGGGCTCGTGGTCAGGCCGGCCCAGCCACCCTGCTGCCCTCCCTGCACAGACGTGCTCCTCCGAGTGACCAGCACTTCGCCTCCTTTCAGACGAGCTCAAGTGTTTTAGGGACCGTGAGAGTGGGAGGGGTCCCTGCAGACTTGATTCCCACACGCTCACTGGGAGACACTTCCAAGGACGTATGTGGAAGCTCAGCTGGTTATATAACCAGACTCAAACACGCCCGGGGCCTCAGGGCCAGCGAGGACCTGGACACGCCCGGGGCCTCAGGGCCAGCGAGGACCTGGACCTGGAGGCGCAGCAGGCGCCTCTAACAGACGAGGGGACAGGAACGCCGAGGCCTGGAGAGCAGCGTGGCCCTCAGCCCACCCCGCGGTACTCACAAAGTCTTGCTGAATATCTGTGAAGTCCTTGCCGTACTTTTCCAGGGCCTCCTCGAAAAGGCTGGCCTCTGAGGCTGACCACTCTTCCATCTCGTCCCTGCAGAGCACGGGCCCGCCCTGCGGCACCAGGGCCGAAATGGCCTTGGCGACGTCGTACACACTTCTGTGCAGCGTGTCCATGGCGTGGAACTGTGCGGGGCGGGGGGCAGGTCACCCGGGCCCCGCGGCGGGCCCTCTCCGGCCCAGAGGGCGGGCACACCCAGTCCCATGCGGAAGGCCACGGGCTCGGGCCTCTGGGGAGAATGCGGGGAGAGAGCCGTGGGCAGGCGGGGCCAGCCCAGGGCACGTGAGCCTCCTTCTGGGAGACTTGCTGCCCGAGATGGGGCGGGAGGAAGGAGCAGGGTGGCCCCAGGACGTGCAGGTCAGCCTGAGCCTGTGCGAAGACAGGGCTGCCGCGTGGGGGCACTGAGAGCCCTGCCCTGGGTGGGGCCGTGCCCGGGGGTTGGCCTGAGCAGACGCACTGGGCCTCGCTCGCTGGCGCCCGCTTACCAGGGTGATGTCCCGGGAGGCAGCCGCGGCGCTCATGTGAAGACTGGGCTGCCGGACGGAGCTGCTACAGTCCAGGGCCCGGGCAAAGGTGCCCACGGAGCTGGGGGAGTCAGGAGGGGAAGAGACGCTGACCGCTGGAGCAGACAAGCAGGAGGCAGGCAGGCCGAGCCGGACATTCAGAGGGGCCAGACTCCGCTGTCTCGGGGAGGAGCGCCCTGCTCTGGAGCTCGGGGACTTTGCCTGTCTCCGCACAGCTCCTCACGAGACAGCCTTTGGGTTCCAGCGCGGGATGGCGCCCGGCCCGGGGCAGGGCTGGGGGAGCATACGGCCTGAGTGCTCACCGGAGCTGCCCAGCGGGGGCCAGGGCGGCGGCCTCAGCAGAGGTAGCTCTGCAAAGCACAGCCGCTCACGTCTAGGAGGCCTGGGCCTCAGCCACATCCACCCCAGCGGCCTCCGCCCGGTCCCGGAACTGGACAGGCACCCTATCCCACCCTGCAGTCTGTGGAAAGAGCCTCGGCCTACTGGGGGGCCCTGAGCAGCCCCTCAGGGCCAGCTGCTCGTGCAGGAAGGGCCAGGCCTCCTGGGGACCAAAGGGTCACAACAAAGCAGGCCCCGCCCCACCGGCCT
The DNA here is from genome assembly GCA_006410615.1 of Neotragus moschatus. Classification (NCBI taxonomy): domain Eukaryota; kingdom Metazoa; phylum Chordata; class Mammalia; order Artiodactyla; family Bovidae; genus Neotragus; species Neotragus moschatus. The sequence goes on from SJYA01009269.1 coordinate 8,251, forward strand.
CTTGTGCCCTCCTCTGGGCAACACCCCACGGGACAGATGTCCCGGAACCCACCATACGGTGAGTGAGCAGTAAGGCCGTGCCAGCTTGCGCCCCGCCTGCCCAGTACCCACCGGGCCACCACCAGGAACTGGTCGATCTGCTTGTCCACGAGCGGGTTGCGGGCCTCCCACACCTGGGTCTCCAGCGTGGACTGGTCTCGGCCGTCCTCCTCGCCTGTGGAGAAGGGGTGCTGCGGGTGAGGCCGCCGGGGCTGCGGGAGGAGCCCCAGGGCTCTCATGAGAGCTCGGAGATAGGGGTCCCCTTAGGGCCTGGCCTACTGGGGTGAGGAGGGAGCACCGCCTTATGCAGGGAGGGAGAGGGTGAGTGAATCCGGGGCGGGGACACGGCACACATGTGCACACACAGACACAGGCACACGCGCACGCGCACAAACACACACACGGATGCGGTCCAGTGGGCGCTCCAGGGTGAGTGCGGCACAGGGCAAGCCTTCGCCTCTGGAGTGGGGTCCAGGTCGGGGCCCCCGGGCATCGGAGGAGCCACTAGGGGGGCACCGCCAGCGCAGCCGCTAGGGGAAGGGCGGGCAGTTCGGATCTGATCAGTCGACCTCTTTACCCTAAGACGCCACAGGGTTGGGTGCCACCATGCCTGGCCCCCCGTGACAGCTCCTCACCACCAGCGCGCTGATGCCAGCTCAGCACAGACACTCGCCCTCCACCCGGGGCCCTGAGGCTGGAAGCCTCATCTCAGGGCATCTTCTCCCTCAGCCTGTGGGTGGCACGAGGGAGCCCAGGGCCCGGCCGTGGACGCTTCTGTCCTGGGCAGCACCTGTGCCAAGGGCCAGTGTGCTCCCATCGGCAGGGGGGATGGGGCCACGAGGAGGGTCTGCAGAATGCCCACCCGGCATGGCTGGGCTGGCATGGGGGACCTGCCACACCCACACTCAACTCAGGCGCCCGGGCAGAACACCTGCAGACACAGCCATGGTCGCTCTCGGCAGGAGCCCGCTTCCAGACCCAGGACCCCTGTGTACTCGGGAAGCCCACGGAGCCTGGGGTGGGCGCGGGTCAGCAGGGCCAGCACAGCTGAAAGTCACTGGGGAGACACGTGGCCCCTCTCCCTGGGGAGGTCACCCTGGCGGGCTACAGGGGCGTGCTGGACCAGGGGCCCACGGAAGGGAAGCCCAGCTTCGCAGATGTGCAGGGCTGACCCAGGGATGGGGCACAGAGATCCGAGAGCCTGGGGTGCCGGGGCTGTGGGGCGCGATGGGGTGTCTGGAGGATGGGCACGGTGCGCTCGCTGCTGGCGGCTCCTTGGCACTGAGACCCTCCCCGGGGAAGCCGGGGACCCTCCTCTTGGATCCAGCCCCAGCGACATGGCCAGGCAGCCAGGCCCACAGCCCTGGGCGCAGTGACGCCCCCGTCCCAGTGCCATGCCGGCTGGCGGGTAGCATCACGGCACGCTCTGTGGCCGCCACACACACTCAGCCGGGGCACAGGTTCACACGGGCAGGGTGCACGCCCCAGGAGGCACGGGGAAACAGCAGGCCGAGGCTTTCACCAGGGCCCCCGAGTCAGGAGCGGGAAAGGCCTGGGCTGTGGGCAGGGCTCACCCAGGGCACCTTAGAACAGAAGCTCAGCCCCGCCAAGCACCCAGGCTCTTTGGACACTTGAGCCACCAGCGTCCTCCTGAGGCCTCACCAGGACCCCTTAGCCACCCTGCAGGAGCGTGGACCTGGGGGCCCCCGGGGACTCCCAAGGACGCCTGACCTCGGAAGGGGGTCCGTGCAGGAGACGCGGTGCGAGGACCCCCAGGCTGATGGGAGTGCTCACGGGGCCAGAGGGAGAGGCAGCCAGGCCCGCCTGCGACAGAGCTGGACACGCAGGGCGTACGGGGGAGCCGCCCCACCACCCGCTTCCCAAGGGCCTGGCTCAGCAGACAAGCGGGTGCCCCGAGACGAGACCGAGGCCTTGGCAGGGAGGTGGGTGTGAGCGTGTGGGTAAGGTCCGAGTGAGGTGTGCCACGCGTGTGTGCACGTGTACACAACAGGAAACATGCACATGGGCCAAGAGCAAGCCCAGGACGAGCGGAGGAGCTGGGGGTCGGGAGGCGCAGCGGCCGCAGAGAGGGGGCTTCTGGGGATTCCTACACAGAGGAGCCCAGGGTGCAGAGCAGAGGGGGAGCCGGGCCTGGGCCCATGCCCCACAGATGCGGAAGACGCTCGCCAGGGCCGCCTGAGGACGAGAAAGGAGCGGCCACACACTCCATGAGGGACCTGGGGACCCCAGGCGGCCTGGGCACCTCATACGGGGCCAGCTCTGTGGGGACACCGGCTCCAAAGACAGCAAGGCGCCCGAATGCCCCGAGGCCAAGCACGTGTGCAGTCCAGCCGCCAGACCCGCCTCACCGAGCCCGGTGAGCAGGACGGGGACAGGATGCCAACGAGCATGGACCCCCGCGGCCCCCTGCGTCAGCCCCACTTGCCTGGGCGTGGCCACCACCCAAGCAAGGGATGAGGGTTGCTCACGCCACGCCTGCTGTCAACCACAGGGCCCCTGCAGGAAGCGAGGCCTGGGGGGTCATCGGGGCCTGAGTTCCTCTGTGCTGCGTGCGTGGGGACAGACTGAGCTGCAGGAAGGGGTCCTGCCCATGACCCCCGGGCCACCGCAGGCCTGAGCGGGCAGGGGAGCCGGGCACTTTGTCCCCTGAGCATGGTGGCCTCATGGACAGCACCATCCACCAGAAGTCAGTGATACCAGCAATCACTCAAACGAGCTCTTTGAACAAAGAGCTTTTAAAAAGTTAAGAAAACAACTGCTAAGAGGAAACAAAGTCTCCAGATAGCGTGGAGGGTCCAGTGACAGGCGCTGAGGGTGCCCGCCACCCCCCTACCCACCTTCTTTCAGCAGGTCGGTGATGTCCGCCTGGTACCGGTTCCCCACCCGGATCTCCCCCTTGTCTGCCAGGAGGGTCTTCTGCTGGGGGTCGTAGACCAGAGAGTAGAAGAAGAAGTCCTGGAAAGCAGCACGGGGCGGGGCTGTCAGCACACAGCGCCGCGGCCGAGTGGGCTTGGGGCACAGGCCCGGCAGCTGCAGGCGGCTCCCCGAATTGCCTCGAGCCCGTCAGCAGCAGGTCTGAAAACTTAGTTCATAGACGTATTTAACAGCAACAAAACTCCGAAGACACCTGGGAGCAACTCTGACAGGTTCTGGGCTCGGCCTCCGAGGCGACGGCAGGGCCCCAGTGCAGCTGCCACGGGAGACGCGCAGGGCAGCCACGCGGCAGAACGGCCCGGGCCCGGCGCCCAGAGCTGGGGGCTCCCAGCCCGCGGGCACCCTCCTTGGCCCCAGGAAGCTGCGCTGAGCCGGTCTGGGCCACTGCTCGAAAGCAACCCTGCCACCCGGGGCTGCCCCTGGGGCCTCACCGTATCCTGCAGGGTCTCCCTGGCCCCGCGCCCCCACTGTGCCTCTCGACTCCTCTGTGGCTGTGCCTCCTCAGCCCCCGGCGGCGGCCGGCAGGGGCTGCTCCCACATCAGGGCCGAGGGCTCCTGGGGGTGGGTCCCGTGGGCTGCAGCTGTGCGCCTGTGCTGCCACCCCCTCTCCTCGGAGACACCACTGCCCAGGTGGGTGAAGGAGAGCAGCAGGAAACGCCCGCTGTGCAGCCTAGGCACGCACACAGGTGCCGGAGCGGGGCCCACACGCCTCCCGAGGCTGTCCGCCGCCGCCTTTGCTCAGGACAGCCGTCCATGTCACTGCTCCGGCGGCTGCCACTGGGGGCCTTTCCAAGCTGCAGGCCACACATCTGCTCCCCAGGGGAGGCTGCCTGGGGCCACGGCCCTGCTCTGCCCGCCACCTTCCCAGGCTGCACCAGGCCTCCTGCAGGCAGGGGCTCCCGGGGGCCCGGGCTGCCCCGGAGGCTTCTCTGCGCCGACTCCAGGCCGTTGCCTGGCGGTTCCCCAACTCCTGAGTCAGGCATCAGGGAGGCAGCGCACCAGGCGCCCTTGCTGGGCTGCTGGGCCGCTGGCACCGGCGGCCACCTGCACTCTCAGGCCACACCGCCCCCTCCGTTCAGTCCTCGGGGCCCCAGGAGAGCCTGGCCTTGCCTAGGGAGGGTGCCGCCTGCAAGGGATGACACTCCTGCAGGAGCTGAGGAGAATCTGTGGGCAGGCCCCTGGGAGCCAGCGGCACGTGTCCCCTGGCCATGCCCTGACCTGCCCTTGCAGGACGCCGCCGAGCCCCGCTGCAGCGACCCCTGCTGGCCCACCAGCTTCCCCGGAGATGCACCTTGCTGCTCCGGGGACACGCGTGTGTCCTCAGGAGACGGCTCTCATCATGTTTCTCGGGAGAGGGGACAATGGACAGGCAGGCCCACCAGAACCACCCGCCCTGGGGGTCAGGGCGGGAGGGACAGCGGCCGCAGGGTGAGGAGCTTGGGCATCACTGCGAGGCCCGTCCACCGGTGGGACAAGGTTGGTCCCCTGGCCCTGGCAGCACTGACAAATCCTGTTTCACAAACTCAGACGCTTCCAGCTGCCCGGCCGGCAATGCTGGGTCGGCACAGTGTGGCCGGGACACGGCAGCCAGGACAGCTGGGCAGGCCCTCGCCTGCTGGGGAAGCCCAGACGCAACCAGGGCAGCTGCCACGGGCCTCCCCACCCCTGGCAGGACAAGCTGTGCCCCTCGGGGGGACGGGAGAGCCTCACCTCACGCTCCAGGTAGGACTTGAGAGACTCGGTCTCGTTCAGCAAAGTGACGCTGCACTTCCCCCTGCAAGGCAGGACCCAGGAGGGTGTGCGTCAGGGGAGACGGGTGCCCCCTGTGCCCATCGAGGCCCGCAGCACCTGGCGTGCGGTCCCCGCCCCGGGCCCGCGGTACCTGATGTGCGTGGCAGGCAGGGACTCCAGCTGTCTAGACAGGAACAGCTCCCGATGCCGCAGCTGGTGCTTGAGCTTCTCAGGCAGGTCCACCATTTCCGGGTTCTCCATTTCCTCCTCTATTTCCCCTGAAGGACAGAGAGGACATGGGCTCAGGTCACCGAAAGACCCACCTGCTGGCTCCCCCGGCCTCCGCCCCTCAGGGGCGCCGGTAGGCACTCGGGCAGCAGCGCCAGTTCTAGCCCGGCCGCCCCAGCAGCCCGCAGCCGGGCTGTCTCATCAGGAAGGAGGACATCCTGAGCCAGCCGCCGCTGCACGTCCAGGGCCGGGCGGCAGAGACCCCACGGCCGTGCCCCGTGCCCTCCCCGCACTGGAAGCCCCTCAGGGCCAAGCTGCAGGGGCCTCCGCGGGTCCACCTCCCCACAGGCAAGCAGGGCCGGGCATGCAGCCCGGCGCACAGGTGCCAGGACCCTCCCGCAAGGGCGGCTCTTACCTTCCTCGCCGGTGTCGGCCCCCGATCCGGTCTTATAGCAGACTGACAGGGCTATACAGCACACAGACAGACAGACAGCGCCCAGACAGCAGGTCAGCCTCAGCGCCTGGCCTGGCTGAGGGGGTGAGGCTGGGAGGCAAGGTGGCCAGGGGGCTGCAGACCACCTGGCCGAAGCCAGAGGACGTCCCCCCAGCTGACCTCAGCCCTGCCCACCCCCACGCCCACTCCCCCCACGCCTCCAAGCAGACCCAGACCAGCCTGGGCTGGCCTGTCCCAGGCAAAGTCAGAGGGAGCCAGATTTTCCGGAGAAGTGGGCCCAGGGCACCAGGTGGGAGCGGGATGGGTCCCCAAGCCAGATCAGTGGCGCAGCTTCCTGCCCAGGGTCCTCAGCCAACCCCCATGGCAGGGACACTGGTGCCCACAGGGAGAGCCGGGAAGTCTGGCATGTGGGGGGCAGCGGGGGACCTCCAGGACGTGGATTCAGCACTGGCAGGCCTGGGGCGGAGGCGCCCTTGGCAGTGGTGGTCTGGGGCTACGCAGGGGGCAGGGGAAGCCAAACCCGCAGCCAGACGACCCTCCACCCGGAGGTCCCCAGGAGGCCGCAGGGAGCACGCTCGGCCCCATGGGGCCTGCAGCCCTCTGCTGCCCCCCTGTGGCGGCCCCCCACGCATCCACAGCTCACAGCAGCCAGCGGGGCCAGGGTGCAGGCAGCTGGGGAGGAGGCCAGGCCAGGCTATCTGGGCGGGGGCCACAAGGGCCTGGGCACCCACCCGCACTGCGGCCACGTCACGCCCTGCCCACCCCTGGGGACCCCAGGGCAGCCCCACGTGAGGGCGTCACCTGCACTCAGACATGGCCCCCCGCCCACACTGGGCCTGCTCATGCCATGTGGGGCAGCCTCGCCGGCCTGGCAGAGCAGCAAGGAGCCGGGGCCAGAGATAGGCCCTGGGGGCCCGCG
>SJYA01009270.1:0-15517 GCA_006410615.1 Neotragus moschatus
CCCAGGGAACATTTTTGGATCTTGAGGAATGGTGGCACAACCGTGATCGTGCCTCTGGCCTTTCCTGTGGAGAGTCCCTCCTCATGAGATGCCACTGAAACGTCGAGTATCCTTTCCCCTTTACAACGAAGCAGGGAAAGAACCTTCATTTTTGGCTGAGGAGGAGACAACGTGGCACCTCTTCATTTGTGGCGGGACCGTCGGGATACCTCTTGAGTGGTGACAGGTGTTCTGCATAACTTCTTGAGATGTAGCAAGGTTGTGAAGGAAGCTTTTGAAGTCTAAGTGTCGTGGTGTGATTTCCTTCGAGATACTGCCCCGGAAGAAGGCCTCATCGCGCCTGGAGTGGAGAATCTCCTAGTTTTCCTCGAGTTGAGGCAGTCCTTCTTGAGTTACGATGGGGACCTCTGGGATCCCCTTGTTTAACGTCCACAAAATCCAGTCACCATAGGAGTTGCCAGCGTCCTCTCGACTTTGCTCTCAAGTTGCTGCCGACTCCTAAATTCTCGTCAGGAGCTGAGGCCGAAACCTGAGTTGTTCTCTGCAGTGATGACATGGATCTTGGCGTTCCTCTGGAGTCCCCAGAGGGGAATCAGGCCTCGTCCCCAGTGGAGACACGCACTGCCACTGTCCTCCCGAGCACTCGAATCAGAGTCAGATCTCTTGTGAAGTTGTCATCATAACTTATGGCTTTCCTCCGAAGTGACAAGGACTGTCACATGTGTCACCGACGTGTGAGTCAATACTCAGAATGACAGTCGAAGGTATGCAGAGAAATCTGGTTCATCATAAGAGGGCTGACACTTTTGTGGACTTTAGGAATGGTTGAACCACCAGAGAACATTTGTGGGTCTTTAGGAATGGTGGCACCACCCACGGATTGCTTCTGTCCTTGACTGTGGAGCGGGCCTCCTCCTTTGATTGAACTGGAACGCCGAGAATCCATTCTCCTTTTTGGACGAAGCAGGGAAAGGAAACTTCATTTCTGGCTGAGGAGGAGACAACGAGGCCCCTCTTCAGTTGTGGAAGGACCCTCGGAATTCGTCTTGAGTAGAGACAGGTGTTTTGGGGAACTTCTTGAGGTGTAGCAAGGGTGTCAAGAAAGCTGTCGAAGTCTAATTGGGGTGGTGTTATTTCCCTTGAGATGCCACCTCGGAAAAAGGGCTCATCTCGCCTGCAGGGTAGAAGCATCCAGGTTTTCTCCAGTTGGGGCAGTCCTTCTCGAGTTATGATGGGGACCTCTTGGGATCCCCTCGTTTGACCTCCACAAAGTCCAGTCTCCATGGGAGTTGCCAGGGGCCTCTCGAAGTTTTCTCAAGTCGTTCCCAGGTCCTAAATTCTCTTCAGGAGCTGAGGCCGGAACCTGAGGTTTGCTATACAGTGATGACATGGATCTTGGCATTCCTGTCGAGTCCCCAGAGGGGAGTCAGGCCTCGTCTCCAGTGGAGACACGCACTTCCACTTTCCTCCCTAGCACTCGAATCAGAGTCAGGCTTCCCGTGAAGTTGTCATCAAAACCTGTGGCATACCCTCGAAGGGACAAGGAGTGCCACACTTGCCACCGAGGTGTGAGTCGATACTCAGAATGACAGTAGAGGGAATGCAGAGAAATCAGCTTGATCTGAAGGGGCCTGACACATTTGTAGTCTTTAAGGATGGTGGAACTACCAGGGAACATTTGTGGTCTTTAGGAATGGTGGCAGAACCCAGGGAATATTTGTGGGTTCTTAGGATAGTGGCACCACCCAGGAATTGCCTCTGTCCTTGACTGTGGAGCACGCCTCCTCCTTAGATTCGACTGGAACGCCGAGAATCCGAGCTCCTTTTTGGACGAAGCAGGGAAAGTAACCTTCATTTCTGGCTGAGGAAGAGTCAATGAGGCCCCTCTTCAGTTGTGGCAGGACCCTCGGAATTCCTCTTGAGTGGACACAGGTGTTTTGAGGAACTTCTTGAGTTGTAACAAGGGTGTGAAGGAAACTTTCGAAGTCTAAGTGGGGTGGTGTGATTTCCTTCGAGATGCCACCTCGGAAAAAGGCCTCATCTCGCCTGAAGTGGAGAATCTCCTAGTTTTTCTCGAGTTGTGGCAGTCCTTCTCGAGTTACGACGGGGACCTCTGGGATCCCCTCATTTGACGTCCACAAAATCCAGTCACCATGAGAGTTGCCAGGTTCCTCTCGACTTTGCTCTCAAGTCACTGCCGAGTCCTAAATTCTCGTCAGGAGCTGAGGCCAAAACGTGAATTGTCCTCTGCAGTGCTGACATGGATCTTGGCGTTCCTCTGGAGTCCCCAGAGGGGAGTCAGGCCTCGTCTCCAGTGGAGACATGCACTGCCACTGTCCTCCCGAGCACTCGAATCAGAGTCAGGCTTCCCGTGAAGTTTTCATCATAACTTATGGCTTTCCCTCGAAGTGACAAAGACTGTCACATGTGCCAACATCGTGTGAGTCGGTACTCGGAATGACAGTCGAGGGAATGCAGAGAAATCACGTTCATCTGAAGGGTGCTGACACTTTTGTGGTCTTTAGGAACGGTGGAACCCCCAGGGAACATNGAAGGGACAAGGACTGTCACATGTGCCACCGACGTGTGAGTCAATACACGGAATCACAGTCGTGGGAATGCAGAGAAATCTGGTTCATCTGAAGGGGGCTGACACTTTTGTGTTCTTTAGGAATGGTGGAACTTCCAGGGAACATTTGTGGGTCTTTAGGAATGGTGGCACCACCCAGGGATTGCCTCTATCCTTGACTGTGGTGTGTGCCTCCTCCTTAGATGCGACTGAAACGCCGAGAATCCGTTCCCTATTTTCGACGAAGCAGGGAAAGGAAACTTCATTTCTGGCTGAGGAGGAGACAACGAGACACCTCTTCAGTTGTGGCGGGACCCTCGTAATTCCTGTTGAGTGGAGACAGGTGTTTCGGGGAACTTCTTGAGGTGTAGCAAGGGTATGAAGGAATGTTTCAAAGTCTAAGTGGGGTGGTGTGGTTTCCCTCGAGATGCCCCCTCGGAAGAAGGCCTCATTTCGCCTGGAGGGGACAATCTTCTAGGTTTTCTCGTGTTGCCGCAGTCCTTCTCGAGTTACAACGGGGACCTCTGGGATTCCCTCGTTTAACCTGCACAAAGTCCAGTCTCCATGGGATTTGCCAGGTGCCTCTCAACATTGCTCTCAAGTCGGTCCCGGATCCTAAATTATCATCAAGAGCTGAGGCCGGAACCTGAGGTCTCCTCTGCAGTGCTGACATGGATCTTGGCGTTCCTCTGAGGTCCAGAGAGGGATTCATTCCTTGTGTCTAGTGGAGACAAGCACCTCCACTTTCCTACTGAGTACTCGAATCAGAGTCAGGCTTCCCGTGAAGCTGACATCAAAATAAGTGGCTTTCCCTCGAAGGGACCAGGACTGTCACACATGCCACCAAGGTGTGAGTCAATACTCGGGTTGACAGTCGAGGGAATGCAAGGAAATCAGGTTCATGTGAAGAGGCCTGACACATTTATGGTCTTTAGGAACGGTGGCACCACCAAGGGAACATTTGTGGTTCTTTAGGAATGATGGCACAAGCGTGAGCGTGCCTCTGGCCTTTCCTGTGGAGAGCGCCTCCTCATGAGATGCCACTGGAACATCGAGTATCCTTTCCCTTTTCTCGACGAAGCAGGGAAAGAACCTTCAGTTTTGGCTGAGGAGGAGACAACGAGGAACCTCTTGAGTTGTGGCGTGACCCTCAGAATTCCTTTTGAGTGGAGACAGGTGTTTCGGGGAACTTCTTGAGGTGTAGCAATGGTGTGAAGGAAGCTTTCAAAGTCTAAGTGGGATGATGTGATTTCCCTCGAGATGCCCCCTCGGAAGAAGGCCTCATCTTGCCTGGAGGGGAGAATCTTCTAGGTTTTCTCGAGTTGGGGCAATCCTTCTCGAGTTACGACGGGGACCTCTGGGATCCCCTCGTTTGACCTCCACAAAGTCCAATCTCCATGGGAGTTGCCAGGAGCCTCTCGACATTGCTCTGAAGTCGGTCCTGGTTCCTAAATTATCATCAGGAGCTGAGGCCGGAAACTTAGGTGTCCTCTGCAGTGCTGACATCGATCTTGGCCTTCTTCTGAGGTCCCAAGAGGGGGGTCAGCCTCGTCTCCAGTGGAGACACCCACCTCTGCTTTCCTCCCGAGCTCTCGAACCAGAGTCAGGCTTCCCGTGAAGTTGAAATCAAAATCAGTGGCTTTCCCTCGAAGTGACAAGGACTGTCACACATGCCACCGAAGTGTGAGTCGATACTCAGGTTGACAGTCGAGGGAATGCAGGGAAATCAGGTTCATATGAAGGTGCCTGACACATTTCTGGTCTTTAGGAATGGTGGCACCACCCAGGGAACATTTTTGGGTCTTTAGGAATGGTGGCACAACCGTGAGCATACCCCTGGGCTTTCGTGTGNGGTTGACAGTCGAGGGAATGCAGGGAAATCAGGTTCATATGAAGGGGCCTGACACATTTCTGGTCTTTAGGAATGGTGGCACCACCCAGGGAACATTTTTGGGTCTTTAGGAATGGTGGCACAACCGTGAGCATACCCCTGGGCTTTCGTGTGGAGAGCGCCTCCTCATGAGATGACACTGGAACCTCGAGTATCCTTTCCCCTTTCCCGACGAAGCAGAGAAAGAACCTTGATTTTTTGCTGAGGAGGAGACAACGAGGCACCTCTTCACTTGTGGTGGGACCGTCGGGATTCCTCTTGAGTGGTTACAGGTGTTTCGGGGATCATCTTGAGGTCTAGCAAGGGTGTGAAGGAAGCTTTGGAAGTCTAAGTGTGGTGGTGTGATTTCCCTCGAGATGCCCCCTCGGAAGAAGGCCTCATCTCTCCTGGAGGGGAGAATCTTCTAGGTTTTCTCGAGTTGCGCAGGCCTTCTTGAGTTAAGACGGGGACCTCTGGGATCCCCTCGTTTGACCTCCACAAATCCAGTCTCCATGGGAGTTGCCAGGGCCCTCTCGACTTTGCTCTCAAATCAGTGCCGGGTCCTAAATTCTCTTCAGCAGCTGAAGCCGAGACCTGAGTTGTCTTCTGCAGTTCTGACATGGATTTTAGCGTTCCACTGGAGTCCGCAGAGGGGAGTCAGGCCTCGTCTCCAGTGGAGATACGCACTGCCGCTGGCCTCCCGTGCACTCGAATCAGAGTCAGGCTTCCCATGAAGTTGTCATCATAACTTAGGGCTTTCCCTCGAGGTGACAAGGACTATCACATGTGTCACCGATGTGTGAGTCAATACTCGGAATGACAGTCGATGGAATGCAGAGAAATGAGGTTCATCTGAAGGGACGTGACACATTTGCGGTCTTTAGGAATGGTGGAACCACCAGGGAACATTTGTGGGTCTTTAGGATGGTGGTACCACCCAGGGATTGCCTCTGTCCTTGACTGTGGTGTGTGCCTCCTCCTTAGATGAGTGTGAACGCCGAGAATCCGTTCTCCTTTTTGGACGAAGCAGGGAAAGGAACCTTCATTTCTCGCTGAGAAGGAGACAACGAGGCCCCTCTTCAGTTGTGGCAGGACCCTCGGAATTCCTCTTGAGTGGAGACAGGTGTTTCGGGGAACTTCTTGAGGTATAGCAAGGGTGTGAAGGAAGCTTTCGAAGTGTATTGGGGTGGTGTGATTTCCCTTGACATGCCCCCTCAGAAGATGGCCTCATCTCGCCTGAAGGAGAGAATCATCCAGGTTTTTTCGAGTTGGGGCAGTCCTTCTCGAGTTACGACGGGGACCTCTGGGATCCCCTCCTTTGACGTCCACAACATCCAGTAGCAATGGGAGTTGACAGGGTCCTCTCGACTTTGCTCTCAAGTCGCTGCCGACTCCTAAATTCCTGTCAGGAGCTGAGGCCGAGCCCTGAGTTGTCCTATGTAGTGCTGACATGGATCTTGGCGTTCCTCTGGAGTCCCCAGAGGGGAGTCAGGCCTCGTCTCCAGTGGAGACACGCACTGCCGCTGTCCTCCCGAGCACTCGAATCAGAGTCAGGCTTCCCGTGAAGTTGTCTTCATAACTTATGGCTTTCCCTCGAAGTGACAACATCTTTCACATGGGCCACCGACATGTGAGTCGATACTCAGAATGACAGTCGAGGGAATGCAGAGAAATCTGGTTCATCTGAAGGGGGCTGACACTTTTGTGGTCTTTAGGAATGTTCGAAACACCAGGGAACACATGTGGGTCTTTAGGAATGGTGGCACCACCCACGGATTGCCTCTGTCCTTGACTGTGGTGTGTGCCTCCTTCTTAGATGCGACTGAAACGCCGAGAATCCATTCCCCACTTTTGACGAAGCAGGGAAAGGAACCTTCATTTCTGGCTGAAGAGGAGACAATGAGGCTCCTCTTGAGTTTTGGTGGGACCCTCGGAATTCCTCTTGAGTGGTGACAGGTGTTTCGGGGACCTTCTTGAGGTCTAGCAAGGGTGTGAAGGAAGCTTTCGAAGTCTAAGTGGAGTGCTGTGATTTCCCTCGAGATGCCCTCTGGGAAGAAGGCCTCATCTCTCCTGGAATGGAGAATCTCCTAGGTTTTCTCGAGTTGCGGCAGTCCTTCTCGAGTTATGACGGGGACTTCTGGGATCCCTTCGTTTGACCTCCACAATATCCACTCTCCATGGGAGTTGCCAGTGGCCTTTTGACATTGCCCTCAAGTCGGTCCCGGGTCTTAAATTATTATCAGAATCTGAGTCTGTAACCTGAGGTGTCCTCTGCAATGCTGACATGGATCTTGCCGTTCCTCTGAGATCCCGAGAGGGGGGTCAGGCCTCGTCTCCAGTGGAGACAGGTACCTCCGCTTTCCTCCCGAGCATTCGAATCACAGTGACGCTTCCCGTAAATTTGACATCAAAATCAGTGGCTTTCCCTCGAAGTGATTAGGACTGTCACACATGTCACCGAGGTGTGAGTCGATACTCGGATTGACAGTCGAGGGAATGCAGGGAAATAAGGTTCATGTGAAGGGGCCTGACACATTTATGCTCTTTAGGAATGGTGGCACCACCAAGGGAATATTTGTGAGTCTTTAGGAATGGTGGCACATCTGTGAGCGTGCCTCTGGCCTTTCCTATGGAGAGCGCCTCTTCGTGAGATGCCACTGGAACGTCGAGTATCCTTTCCCCTTTCTCGATGAAGCAGGGAAAGGACCTTCATTTTTGGCTGAGGAAGAGACAACGAGGCCCCTCTTCAGTTGTGGCGGGACCATCGGGATTCCTCTTGAGTGGAGACAGGTGTTTCGGGGAACTTCTTGAGGTGTAGCAAGGGTGTGAAGGAAGCTTTCGAAGTCTAAGTGGGGTGATGTGATTTCCTTCCAGATACTGCCTCGGAAGAAGTCCTCGTGTCGCCTGGAGTGGAGAATCTCCTAGTTTTTCTCGAGTTGAGTCAGTCCTTCTCGAGATATGACAGGGACCTCTGGGATCCCCTCGTTTGACGTCCACAGAATCCAGTCACCATGGGAGTTGCCACGGTCCTCTCGACTTTGCTCTCAAGTCGCTGCCGAGTCCTAAATTCTCGTCAGGAGCTGAGGCCGAAACCTGAGTTGTCCTCTGCAGTGCTGACATGGATATTGGCGTTCCTCTGGAGTCCCCAGAGGGGAGTCAGGCCTCATCTCCAGTGGAAACACGCACTTCCATGTTCCTCCCGAGCACTCTAATCAGAGTCAGGCTTCCAGTGAATTTGACATCAAAATCAGTGTCTTTCCTTCGAAGGGACAAGGAGTGTCACACGTGCCAGCGAGGTGTGAGTCGATACTCGGAATGACAGTCGAGGGAATGCAGAGAAATCAGGTTCACCTGAAGGGGCCTGACACATTTGTGGTCTTTAGGAATGTTGGAACCAACAGGGAACATTTGTGGGTCTTTAGGATGGTGGCATCACCCAGGAATTGCCTCTGTCCTTGACTGTGAAGCGTGCCTCCTCCTTAGATTCAACTGGATCGCCGTGAATCCGTTCTCCTTTTTGAACGAAACAGAGAAAGGAACCTTCATTTGTGGCTGAGGAGAAGACAATGAGGGCACTCTTCATTGTGGCAGAACCCTCGGAATTCTTCTTGAGTGGAGACAGGAGTTTCGGGGAACTTCTTGTGGTGTAGCAAGGCTTTGAAGGAAGCTTTCGAAGTCTAAGTAAGGTGCTGTGATTTCCCTTGAGATGCCCCCTCGGAAGAAGGCCTTATGTCACCTAGAGGGGAGAAATATCCAGGTTTTCTCGAGTTGGGGCAGTCCTTCCCGAGTTACGACGGAGACCTCTGGGATCCCCTCGTTTGACATCCACAAAATCCAGTCACTATGGGAGTTGCCAGCGTCCTCTCGACTTTGCTCTCAAGTGGCTGCTGAGTCCTTAATTCTAATCAGGAGCTGAGGACGAAACCTGAGTTGTCCTCTGCAGTGCTGATATGGATCTTGGCTTTCCTCTGGAGTCCCCAGAGGGGAGTCAGGCCTCCTCTCCAGTGGAGACACGCACTGCTGCTGACCTCCAGAGCACTTGAATCATAGTCAGGCTTCCCGTGAAGTTGGCATCATAACTTATGGCTTTCCCTTGAAGTGACAAGGACTGTCACATGTGCCACCGACGTGTGAGTTGATACTCGGAATGACAGTCGAGGGAATGCAGAGAAATCTGGTTCATCTGAAGGGGGCTGACACTTTTGTGGTCTTTAGGAATGGTGGAACCACCAGGGAACATTTGTGAGTCTTTAGGAATGGTGGCACCACCCACGGATTTCCTCTGTCCTTGACTGTGGTGTGTGCCTCCTGCTTAGATGCGACTAAAACGCCAAAAATCGGTTCCCCATTTTTGAAGAAGCAGGGAAAGGAACCTTCATTTCCGGCTGAGGAGGAGACAACGAGGCTCCTCTTCAGTTGTGGCGGGACCCTTGGAATTCCTCCTGAGTGGAGACAGATGTTTCGGGGAACTTCTTGAGGTGTACCAAGAGTGTGAAGGAAGCTTCCGAAGTCTAAGTGGGGTGGTGTGATTTCCCTTGAGATGCCACCTCAGAAAAAGGGCTCATCTCTCCTGGAGGGGAGAATCATCCAGGTTTTCTTGAGTTGGGGCAGTCCTTCTCGAGTTACGACGGCGACCTATGGGATTCCCTCGTTTGACCTCCACAAAGTCCAGTCTCCATGGGAGTTGCCAGGGGCCTCTCGACATTGCTCTCAAGTCGGTCCCGGCTCCTAATTATCATCAAGGGCATAGGCCAGAACCTGAGGTGTCCTCTGCAGTGCTGACATGGTTCTTGGCTTTCCTCTGAGGTCCCGAGAGGGGGGTCAGGCCTCGTCTCCAGTGGAGAGACACATTTCTGCTTTCCTCCCGAGCACTCGAATCAGAGTGAGGCCTCCCGTGAAGTTGACATCAAAATCAGTGGCTTTCCCTCAAAGTGACTAGGACTGTAACACATGCCACAAAGGTGTGAGTCTATACTCGGGCTGACAATCGAGGGAATGTAGGGAAATCAGGTTCATTTGAAGGAACCTGACACATTTATGGTCTTTAGGAATGGTGGCACCACCCAGGGAACATTTGTGGGTCTTTCGGAATGGTGGCACAACTGTGAGCGTGCCTCTGGCCTTTCCTATGGAGAGTGCCTCCTCATGAGATGCCACTGGAACGTCGAGTATCCTTTCCCCTTTCTCGATGAAGCAGAGAAAGAACCTTCATTTTTGGCTGAGGAGGAGACAACGAGGCACCTCTTCAGTTGTGGCGGGACTGTCGGGTTTCCTCCTGAGTGGTGACAGGTGTTTCGGGGAACTTCTTGAGGTGTAACAAGGGTGTGAAGGAAGCTTTCGAAGTCTAAGTGGGGTGATGTGATTTCCTTCGAAATACTGCCTCGGAACAAGGTATCATTACGCCTGGAGTGGAGAATCTGCTAGTTTTTCTGGAGTTGAGGCAGTCCTTCTCGAATTACGATGGGGACCTCTGGGATCCCCTCGTTTGACGTCCACAAAATCCTGTCACCATGGGAGTTTCCACGGTCCTCTCGACTTTGCTTTCAAGTCACAGCCGAGTCCAAAATTCTCGTCAGGAGCTTAGGTCGAAACCTGAGTTGTCCTCTGCAGTGCTGACATGGATCTTGGCGTTCCTCTGGAGTCCTCAGAGGGGAGTCAGGCCTCGTCTCAGATGGAGACACGCACTGCCACTGTCCTCCCGAGCACTCGAATCAGAGTCAGGCTTCTCGTGAAGTCGTCATCATAACTTTTGGCTTTCCCTCACAGTGACAAGGACTGTTACATGTGCCACTGACGTGTGAGTCGATACTTGAAATGGCAGTCGAGGGAATGCNAGATGGAGACACGCACTGCCACTGTCCTCCCGAGCACTCGAATCAGAGTCAGGCTTCTCGTGAAGTCGTCATCATAACTTTTGGCTTTCCCTCACAGTGACAAGGACTGTTACATGTGCCACTGACGTGTGAGTCGATACTTGAAATGGCAGTCGAGGGAATGCAGAGAAATCTTGTTCATCTGAAGGGGGCTGACACTTTTGTGATCTTTAGGAATCGTGGAACCACCAGGGAACATTTGTGGGTCTTTAGGAATGGTGGCACCACCCACGGATTGCCTCTGTCCTTGACTGTGTTGTGTGCCTCCTCCTTAGATGCGACTGAAACGCCGAGAATCCGTTCCCCATTTTTGACGAAGCAGGGAAAGGAACCTTCATTTCTGGCTCAGGAGTAGACAATGAGTCTCCTCTTCAGTTGTGGCGGGACTCTCGGAATTTCTCTTGAGTGGAGACAGGTGTTTTGGGGAACTTCTTGAGGTGTAGCAAAGGTGTGAAGGAAGCTTTCAAAGTCTAAGTGGGGAGGTGTGATTTCCCTGGAGATGCCCCCTCGAAAAAATGCCTCATCTCGCCTGGAGGGGAGAATCTTCTAGGTTTTCTCGAGTTGAGGCATTCCTTCTCGTGTTATGACGGGGACCTCTGGGATCCCCTCGTTTGACCTGCCCAAAGTCCATTCTCCATGTGAGTTGTGAGGGGCCTCTCAACATTGCTCTCAAATCAGTGCCGGGTCCTAAATTCTCTTCAGGAGCTGAGGCCGGAATCTCAGGTGTGCTTTACAGTGCTGACATGGATCTTGGCGTTCCTCCNTTATCATCAGGAGCTGAGGCCGGAACCTGAGGTGTCCTCTGCAGTGCTGACATGGATCTTGGTGTTCCTTTGAGGACCCGAGAGGGGGGTCAGGCCTCATCTAGAGTGGAGACACGCACCTCTGCTTTCCTCCCGAACACTCGAATCAGAGTCAGGCTTCCCGAGAGGTTGACATCAAAATCAGTCACTTTCCCTCGAAGTGACAATGACTGTCACACATGCAACCGAGTTGTGAGTCGATACTTGGGTTGACAGTCGAGGAAATGCAGGAAAATCAGGTTCATGTGAAGGGGCCTGATACATGTATGATCTTCAGGAATGGTTGCACCACCCAGTGAACAATTGTGGGTCTTTAGGAATGGTGGCAACACACACGGATTGCCTCTGTCCTTGACTGTTTTATGTGCCTCCTCCTTAGATGCGACTGAAACGCCGAGAATCCGTTCCTCATTTTTGACAAAGCAGGGAAAGGAACCTTCATTTCTGGCTGAGGAAGAGACAACGAGGCTCCTCTTCAGTTGTGGCGGGACCCTCGGAATGCCTCTTGAGTGGAGACAGGTGTTTCGGGGAACTTCTTGAGGTGTAGCAAGGATGTGAAGGAAGCTTTCGAAGTGTAAGTGGGGTGGTGTGATTTCCCTTGAGATGCCACCTCGGAAAAAGGGCTCATCTCTCCTGGAGGGGAGAATCATCCAGGTTTTCTCGAGTTGGGGTAGTCCTTCTCGAGTTACGACGGGGACCTCTGAGATCCCCTCCTTTGACCTCCACAAAGTCCAGTCTCCATGAGAGTTGCCAGGGGCCTCTCGACATTGCTCTCAAGTCGGTCCCGGGTCCTAAATTATCATCAGGAGCTGAGGCCGGAAGCTGATGTGTCTTCTACAGTGCTAAAATTGATCTTGGCGTTCCTCTGAGGTCCCGAGAGAGGGATCAGGCCTCGTCTCCAGTGCAGACACGCACCTCCGCTTGCCTCCGGAGCACTCGAATCAGACTCAGGCTTCCCGTGAAACTGACAGCAAATTCAGTGGCTTTCCCTCGAAGGGACAAGGACTGTCACACATGCCACTGAGGTGTGAGTCGATACTCGGGTTGACAGTCGAGGGAATGCAGGGAAATCAGGTTCATGTGAAGAGTCCTGACACATGTATGGTCTTTAGGAATGGTGGCACCACCCAGGGAACATTCGTGGGTCTTTAGGTATGGTGGCACAACCGTGAGCGTGCCTCTGGCCTTTCCTGTGGAGAGCGCCTCCTCAAGAGATGCCACTGGAATGTCGAGTATCCTTTCCCCTTTCTCGACGAAGCAGGGAAAGAACCTTCATTTTTGGCTGAGAAGGAGACAACGAGGCACCTCTTCAGGTGTGGCAGGACCGTCGGGATTCCTCTTGAGTGGTGACACGTGTTTCGGGGAACGTCTTGAAGTTTAACAACGGTGTGAAGGAAGCTTTCGAAGTCTAAGTGGAGTGGTGTGATTTCCTTCGAGATACTGCCTCGGAAGAAGGCCTCATCTCGCCTGGAGTGGAGAATCTCCTAATTTTTCTCGAGTTGAGACAGTCCTTCTCATGTTACGACGGGGACCTCTGGGAATCCCTCGTTTGACGTCCACAAAATCCAGTCATCATGGGAATTGCCAGGGTCCTCTCGACTTTGCTCTCAAGTCGCTGCCGAGCCCTAAATTCCCGTCAGGAGCTGAGGCTGAAACCTGAGTTGTCCTTTGCAGTGCTGACATGAATCGTGGCGTGCCTCTGAAGTCCCCAGAGTGTAGTCAGGCCTCGTCTCCAGTGGAGACACGGACTGCCGCTGTCCTCCCGAGCACTCGAATCAGAGTCAGGCTTCCCGTGAAGTTGTCATTAAAACCTGTGGTTTTCCCTCGAAGGGAAAAGGAGTGTCACACCTGCCACCGAGGTGTGAGTCGATACTCGGAATGACAGTCGAGGGAATGCAGAAAAATCAGGTTCGTCTGAAGGAGCCTGACACATTTGTGGCCTTTAGGAATGGTGGAACCGCCAGGGAAAATTTGTGGGTCTTGAGGATGGTTGTACCACCCAGGAATTGCCTCTGTCCTTGACTGTGGAGCACGCCTCCTCCTTAGATTCGACTGGAACGCTGAGAATCCGTTCTCCTTTTTGGACGAAACAGGGAAAGGAATCTTCATTTCTGGCTCAGGAGGAGACAACGAGGCCCCTCTTCAGTTGGGGCAGGACCCTCGGAATTCCTATTGAGTGGAGACATGTGTTTCTGGGAACTTCTTGAGGTGTAGCAAGGGTGTGAAGGAAGCTTTCGAAATCTACGTGGGGTGGTGTGATTTCCCTCTAGATGCCACGTCGGAAAAAGGGCTCATCTCGCCTGGAGGGGAGAATCATCCAGGTTTTCTTAAATTGGGGCATTCTTTCTCGAGTTACGACTGGGACCTCTGGGATCCCCTCATTTGACCTCCACAAAGTCCAGTGTCCATGGAAGTTTCCAAGAGCCTCTCGACATTGCTCTCAAGTCAGTCCTGGGTTCTAAATTATCATCAGGAGCTGAGGCCTGAACCTGAGGTGTCCTCTGCAGTGCTGACAGGGATCTTGGTGTTCTTCTGAGACCCCGAGAGTGGGATCAGGTCTTGTCTCCAGTGGAGACACGCACCTGGGCTTTCCTCCCAACCACTCGAATCAAAGTCAGGCTTCCCGTGAATTTGACATCAAAATCAGTGGTTTTCCCTCGAAGTGACAAGGACTGTCACACATGCAACCGAGGTGTGAGTCAATAATCGGGTTGACAGTCGAGGGAATGCAGGGAAATCAGGTTCATGTGAAGGGGCCTGACACATGTATGGTCTTTAGGAATGGTGACACCATCCAGGGAACATTTGTGGGTCTTTAGGAATGGTGGCACAACCGTGAACGTGCGTCTGGCCTTTCTTGTGGAGAGCGCCTCTTTATGAAATGCCATTTGAACATCGAGTATCCTTTCCACTTTCTCAATGAAGCAGGGAAAGTACTTTCTTTTTTGGCTGAGGAGGAGACAACGAGGCACCTCTTCAGTTGTGGCGGGACCGTCGGGATTCCTCTTGAGTGTAGACAGGGGTTTTGGGGAACTTCTTGAGGTGTAGCAAGTGTGTGAAGGAAGCTTCCGAAGTCTAAGTGGTGTGGTGTGATTTCCCTTGAGATGCCCCCTCGAAAGAAGGCCTCATCTCGCCTGGAGGGGAGAATCTTCTAGGTTTTCTCGAGTTGTGGCAGTCCTTCTCGAGTTACGACGAGGACCTCTGGGATCCCCTCGTTTGACCTCCACAAAGTTGAGTCTCCATGGGAGTTGCCAGGGGCCTCTCGACATTGCTCTCAAACCAGTGCCGGGTCCCAAATTTCCTTCAGGAGCTGAGGCCGGAACCTGAGGTGTGCTATACAGTGCTTACATGGATCTTGGCGTTCCTCTGGAGACCCCAGAGGGGAGTCAGGCCTCGTCTCCAGTGGAGGCACACACTTCCACTTTTCTCCCGAGCACTCAAATCAGAGTCAGGTTTCCCGTGAAGTTGACAGCAAAATCAGTGGCTTTCCCTCAAAGGGAAAAGGACTGTCACACATGCCACCGAGGTTTGAGTTGATACTCGGAATGACAGTGGAGGTAATGCAGGGAAATCTGGTTCATCTGAAGGGGGCTGACACTTTTGTGGTCTTTAGGAATGGTGGAACCACCAGGGAACATTTGTGGGTGTTTAGGAATGGTGGCACCACCCACGGATTGCTTCTGTCCTTAACTGTGGTGTGTGCCTCCTACTTAGATGTGACTGAAACGCCAAAAATCGGTTCCCCATTTTTGACGAAGCGGGGAAAGGAATCTTCATTTCTGGCTGAGGAGGAGACAACGAGGTTCCTCTTCAGTTGTGGCAAGACCCTCGGAATTCCTCTTGAATGGAGACAGGTGTTTTGGGGAACTTCTTGATATGTAGCTAGGGTGTGAAGGAAGCTTTAGAAGTCGAAGTGCGGTGGTGTGATTTCCTTTGAGATGCCACCTCGAAAAAGGGCTCATCTCGCCTGAAGGGGAGAATCATCCAGGTTTTCTCGAGTTGGGGCAGTCCTTCTCCAGATACGACGGGGACCTCTGGGATCCCCTCGTTTGACCTCCACAAAGTCCAGTCTCCATGGGAGTTGCCAGGGGCCACTCGGCATTGCTCTCAAGTCGGTCCCGGGTCCTAAATTATCATCAGGAGCTGAGGTCGGAACCTGAGGTGTCCTCTGCAATGCTGACATGGATCTTGTCGTTCCTCGTAGGTCCGGAAGGGGGCGTCAGGTCTCGTCTCCAGTGGAGACACGCACCTCCGCTTTCCTCCCAAGCACTCAAATCAGAGTCAGGCTTCCCGCGAAGTTGACATCCAAATCTGTGGCTTTCCCTCGAAGGGCCAAGGACTGTCACACATTCCACCGAGGTGTGAGTCGATACTCGGGTTGACAGTCGAGGGAATGCAGGGA
>SJYA01009271.1:0-15183 GCA_006410615.1 Neotragus moschatus
TTTGATTACTGGCTTTACCACAGCCCTAAAAAGCATGATTGGATATCGGAATCTATTACTTTAGTAAATTAGAGAGTGACATTCATTTGGTAGGGGCATATCTGGTAAGCTATTTCCTGTGACTTTGTCCTTGGGATGTGTGAGGTACTAGCGCCTGATCCACGCGCACACACACGCAGGCACGGTCTTTCGTGCACAGATCAGATCTCTTTCCCGAAATAACTCTGCTTCCCAGCAGGTCAGAAGCACCAAGTCCACGGCTTCAGTTAGTACATATTTCAAGGGCTGGATGTGGAAGGATCTTTCAGTTCATCTTCCAGATCCCTCTCCCGTGAAGCCTAAAGTGCAGAAAGTCTGGGGACTTACCCGAAAGAAGATGCTGGCAGAGATGCACCCAGAGGTTACAGAACTGTCTGAAGACTCGGTCTCCAGCGGCTACTACCGGCAGGGCACTAGTGCGCATGCGCATCGGACGGACCGCCGCCCCACCCCCACGTCCTGAAGACAGGACTGCACTGTCTCTGACCTCACCTAGAAATAAGAACCCCACGTCATCAGGTCATTCTAAGAAATAGCTCTGTGTGTGTGTGTGTGTGTGTGTGTGTGTGTGTGTGTGTAGCCTAGATTCGTGCTGCCGCATAGCAAGGCTGTGCCCATGGTACGATGTACAGTGTGGTACTTGTGGTGAGTGTAAGAGGCATCCTGGTACTCGGAATTCAGTGTGCAATCCAAACTCATCAAATGTTTACCTAAGTGCCAGGCCTTGGGCTGCCGGCCGGGAACACCGATGGGAATCACACTAAGTCACTTCTCAAAAGGCATCAGAATCTGATGGGGGACGTGACCACAACGCTGGGAAGTCACAGTCTTGGGCGGGATGCTACTTGAATGCCCTCATGAAGTGAGAGGCCACAGTAGTTTACAGTGGAGTGGCCAATCCCATCCCAGCCTGCCATCCCGGGAGGTTGGGCAGGGGGTCCGTAACCTCCCTGGACCTCAGTCTTCATGTCTGTGAGATGGGAGAGCAGGAATCCTAGGGCAGGCACTGGGTAAGTCCCCTACCACCCTGATTAGCAGTAGAGCCAGGAATGAAACTCATCTGGATGTGCGGCTGCTCTGAGTTTCAAGGACACCTCAGCCCCTAGGTGTGCTAATGAGGCGCTTCCAGAGAGCTGAGTCTCTTAATCCTTTTCTAACAAATGAAGCTCATGCACTTAAACGTCCCTTGCAGAGGCAGTGGCTCTGTGTCCTCTCATAGAAGATGCCACAAAGGCTTCCTCTTTTTAAAATGTCTTTTTAACTTGTCTGGACAGGCAGGTTCTACAGCTCCCTGCCCTTTCTCCTTCTACGCCCTTCCCCCCCCCCCCACCCTAGTTGCCTGTCTTTCTTCCTTGCATCAAAAAGGAGATCTGCATATCTCCTGAACTGTGATGGGGAAAATATCTGCCTTGACTCAGCTCCCACTGAGATGCCACAATGTGCCCCAGAATGGAAGGCAAGGTTGACTGAAGGAAGGAGACAAAGTTTGTTGCTTAATGAGTTACCAGGTAATGATAACTAGAGGAATAACAGAATGAATGAGTGAAGACGCCGGCCTGTGCACCCCAAGAGGAATAACAGAACAAGCGAATGGAGACGCTGGCCTGTGCACCCTGGGGTTGGTCCCCCCTCATCTGTCTTTGTTCTCTCCTCCTTATCCAGGCCAACCTTGGGTGCACTTCATGAGTTACTCTAAGACATCCTAGCTTCTTCCTAGATTAAGGGAAGGTGGAGATGGATGGGTCCATCATTTCTAATCCCAGTGTCCAACCCCAAGGCCTCTCAGAGAGGAAATGAATGGAGTTGAATCCATAAAGTAGCCTTGCAAGTGGACACCAGCCTGAAGTCACTCTTGCCAGTGTTTGACCCTGAAAGTGATCACTGAAAGGACTCAGACTTTTCCACTTTTCACATTAAAGCCACGAATCTCCCATTCTGGCCCCAGGGTCTAAGCCTGGAAGAAGCAGGAGCTCTTCTCTTATGCATTTTCAGAAAGCAAAAGCAATGACTCCACCCTCAATTGTCTGGGGAGGAGGGGATTATCAATTTACCTGCCTACTCATTACAAATGTCTGGGAGCCCTTAGAACGCCCCATGCCAGGCAGCACCCCAGACCAGTTACATCCGATTCTTTGGGGTTGGCCAGCATCACCATTTTTTGAAAGATTTTTTTGATGTGGACCATTTTTAAAGTCTTAATTGAATGTGTTACAATATTGCTTCTGTTTTTACAGGTTGAGGCATGAGGGATCTTAGCACCCCCACCAGGGGTCGAACCCACACCCCCTCCATTGGAGGTCGAAGTCTTAACCACTAGACCACCGAGGAAGTCCTAGCATCATCGTTCATAAAAGCTCCCCAGGTGATTGCAAGATGCAGCCAAGTCTGAGAACCACTACTCCAGACTGATTTCTTGGTGTGCAGACCCCTCCTGGACAGACCCTTGAAAAGTGGAATCACCACGTGATGACTTACTTGCACTCAGTGCCTGGGGCGCAGGAGAGATCCATGAGGGCTTCCTGGAAGGAGCAGCACTCGATCTGGGCTGTGAAGACAGCCTAAATCTGGAGAGGTGGCCATGAAGACATCTCTTAACCTTGGACTCGGCCCCCTGCTCAGAAGCCACAACCTCCCCCCAGCAACCCTTCCCCCTCCTCTTCCCCTCCAGCAACTCCCACACCACTCCTCGCGTCCCCCAGCAGTGAGCCGAGCACTCCAGACAAATGTGATGTTAGATGAAGAACATATGCCCTGCCTGCTCTTAAAGAGCGTTTTTCTTCCTCTTTGCCAGTCTCATTGGGAAATAAGTTCTATCGCTTTCGCAATTTAGGGACGAGCAGATGGCAAAAGTTTTGATTCAGGAATAATGTCCATCTGAAATGCCCATGCTCAAGGGCCCCTGACTGTCATCAGAGGACCATCACCGGCACACAATCTGGACGCTTAAAAAGTCCCTATTTCGTCCAAAATGGAAAACTTCACCTATTCACCCCCAGTCCAACTTCTCCTCTTGTGTCCCTGTCTCAGTAAGTGGAGGCCCCAGTGCCCCAAGCCCTGACTCCCCGACTTGCCCTGTCAATTTCACCAGCCCAGTGTGTCCTGACTCAGCGCTCCCCCCTCCCCCAACCCTTCCCCTAGCTCAGGGCTCCCCCTGTACCCCCTGGGCAAGTGCCCCCGCCTCCCCACTGCTCTCCTTTCCCCCGCCCTCTCCCATCAGCACTTGTCCAGGCTTGTGGCCTCGGAACTTTCTAGAACACATCCCTCTTTCACAGTCTCTGATGGCTTCACCCTGGCTGCCACGTGTTTCCTGCGTTCATCACTCTGCGCCTTACAGTAAAAGTGGCAATATTTATCCAGCACGCTGGAGCAAACAAATGAGCTCTGTGTTACAGGGAGCAACCCATCCTGGGGCCTTGGCCAAGGACCGAGGGGCTCAGGAGCTCAGCACCATTGTAAACCCCTCGACTCTGACAGACTGGGAAGCTCAGGCCTACAGCAATGAGTCCAAATAGGAGTACCATCAGAACTGTCTGGAGACCTTTTTGAAACTGCAGATCCCCGGGCCTCCTCCCCTACCTCCCATCTACTGCAGGGTCTCACAGACCTGGGCTTTTTTTCCTTAAGACCACTTACTTCACTGGTAATTATACAATCATTCATATCAGGATATGACTACAGTCTAGCTCACCACCAGCCATAAACGCTAGTGGCCCCACTGGGTACCCAGTCTTCCTAGCTCAGGTCAGGTACTGCTCCTTCTCTGAAGCTTCCAAGCATCTTTTATTCTTGGTACCCTAGACTGACCACCCTCCCCAGACGTGTGTGAAGAGCACCGATTAGAGGTGATGATGCCCAGCATGTAGTAGGTGGTTCATGAGGGATGGAAGGATGGATTTTTTTTCAATTATCTACCCGCTCCTGGACACGTTGTACTCTTTCCTTGTGGCTGCGAGGTTCCTGGCGACCCAGTCTGGCCCCCCCTGCCCGCTGCCCGCTAAGGGCCCGACTTCGGTGACAGCGGTAAACCTCTGCGATCGGGGTCCCGCGGCTGCCAGGCGGCATAGCCCAGGTGCCATGGCCCTCTCTCACCTGGTTTCAGCGTCTGTGGCCGGCCAGACGGATGGATTAGAAGGAGGATGAATGATGGTGGATGTTGGCCCAGCTGAACCCTCAGGCTTTCTCTTCCACTATATCACCACAGACATGCCAAAAGTTCGCAAAATTGAAAGACGTCATGACTGTGTTCCTACACGTTTTGTCCTTTTAAAAGAGGAGCCATTTTGCTATTGAAGAGGTCTTTCTGCTTCCAGGAAACACTTCTGAAAAGAACAGGAAGAGGCGTTTCCAAAAAGTCATTTCCAAGATGCAGCTTTGATGTCAAAAATAGCTTGAACAAGCCTGGTAGCCTTGTTCACACTCCCTTGGCTGCCGGGGAAATAGCGTCAACACCCGGGGGGAACCAAGAATAGCTTTATTATTAAGCATCTTTCATCATGGAGCATGGGACGCCAAGCAGAGAGAAGGCTGTAAGTCCAATCCAATAACGCTGTGGCTGGACCCAGCTGAGGACTCGAGGGGAGCTGTTGCCCATGGTAACAGCAGTAATATTAGCCACAGTTCTGGCTGAGCATGCCCCGTGTCTCCTAGGCGCTCTACTGAGAGCCTTATGCGCAGCCTCTCCTTTAATCCCCCCAGATCTGCACTGTAGGAGCCACCGTTAGTGGGCTCTGGGTCCATGCCAGCTGGGTTCAAGCCCTACCTGCACCCACTAGTGGCCATAAGGAAAACAAATGCAAAGAGGCAAAGTGGCTGTCTGAGGAGGCCTCACAAATAGCTGAGAAAAGAAGAGACGTGAAAAGCAAAGGAGGAAAGGAAAGATAAACCCATTTGAACACAGAGTTCCAAAGAATAGCAAGGGGAGATAAGAAAGCCTTCCTCAGTGATCAGTGCAAAGAAGTAGAGGAAAACAACAGAATAGGAAAGACTGGAGATCTCTTCAAGAAAATTAGAGATACCAGGGGAACATTTCATGCAAAGATGGGCTCGATAAAGGACAGAAATGGTAGGGACCTAACAGAAGCAGAAGATATTAACAAGAGGTGGCAAGAATACACAGAACTATACAAAAAAGATCTTAATGACCCAGATAACCATGATGGTGTGATTGCTCACCTGGAGTGTGAAGTCCAGTGGGCCTTAGGAAGCATCACTATGAACAAAGCTAGTGGAGGTGATGGAAAATCCTAAAAGATGATGCTGTGAAAGTGCTGCACTCAATATGCTGGCAAATTTGGAAGACTCAGCAGTGGCCACAGGACTGGAAAAGGCCAGTTTTCATTCCAATCCCAATGAAGGGCAATGCCAAAGAATGTTCAAACTACCACACAATTGCACTCATCTCACATGCTAGCAGGGTCATGCTCAAGATCCTCCAAGCTAGGCTTCAACAGTACGTGAACTGAGAATTTCCAGATGTGCAAGCTGGATTTAGAAAAGGCAGAGGAACCAGAGATCAAATTGCCATCATCCCCTGGATCATCAAAAAAGTAAGAGAATTCCAGAAAAACATCTATTTCTGCCTTATTGACTATGCCAAACCCTTTGACTGTGTGGATCACCACAAACTATGGAAAATTCTTCTAGAAATGGGGATACCAGACCACCTTCCCTGCCTCCTGAGAAAACTGTATGCAAGTCAAGAAGCAACAGTAAGAACTGGACATGGAACAACAGACTGATTCCAAATAGGAAAAGGAGTACATCAAGGCTGTATATTGTCACCTTGCTTATTTAACTTATATGCAGAGTACATCATGAGAAACACTGGGCTGGAAGAAGCACAAGCTAGAATCAAGATTTCTAGGAGAAATATCAATAATCTCAGATATGCAGATGATACTACCCTTATGGCAGAAAATGAAGAGGAACTAAAGAGCCTCTTGATGAAAGTGAAAGAGGAGAGTGAAAAGCTAACTTAAAACTCAACATCATAGAAACTAAGATCATGGCATCCTGCCCATCACTTCATGGCATATAGATGGGGAAACCATAGAAATAGTAAGAGACTTTATTTTCCTGGGCTCCAAAATCACTGAGGACAATGACTGCAGCCATGAAATTGAAAGACACTTGCTCCTTGGAAGATAAAGCTATGTCAAACCTAGACAGCATATTCAAAAGCAGAGATGCTACTTTGCCGACAAAGATCTGTACAGTCAAAGCTATGGTTTTTCCAGTGGTCATGTATGGATGTGAGCGCTGGACCATAAAGCAGGCTAAGCACCAAAGAATGGACACTTTTGAACTGTGGTGTTGGAGAGGACTCTTGAGAGTCCCTTGGACTGCAGGGAGATCCAACCAGTCATTCCTAAAGGAGATCAACCCTGAATGGAAGGACTGATGCTGAAGCTCCAATACTTTGGCTACCTGATGCAAAGAGCCAGCTCATTGGAAAAGACTCTGATGCCGGGAAAGATAGAAGGCAGGAGGAGAAGAGGCTAAGAGAAGATGAGTATCTGGATGGCATCACCAACTCAATGGACACGAGTCTGAGCAAGCTCCAGGAGCTGGTGATGGACAGGGAGGCCTGGCGTCCTGCAGTCCATGGCTGCAGTCCATGGGGTCACAAAGAGTCAGACACGACTGTATCATCTCTCCCTTTCTGTGCTTCTCATCTGTGAAATGGGCATGATTCTATTGACGATGTTGTGGAGTCATGAGAATGAAATGAATTAATATACACATGTGAAGTGCTTAAAAAATGGTCCAGGCACAGTAGTCGTTAGCTATTATTCTTACTAACTTCGCTCAACGAAGGAGGAAAGAGAGAGGCTGCCTAGTAACCAGGCAGCAGAGCTGGGGCGTGAATCTGCCTCTGCCTAGAGGAAGCCCGCATTCCCGGCCACCAGGCGGCGCTGCCCCGATATGCCGGGCGTGTGTCTCCTCCGCCCGTGCCTTCCGCCTCTGCTCCGTCGCGCCGGCAATCCCGTCCCTGGAGATGCAGCCTTTCGTCCCATGAATAGCTTCTGCGTGGTCGTGGCGAGCCAGCATCAGGTGGAAACATAAAAGGACCAGACATGATCCCCACTTCGGGTGGCTTCTGCCTGGTATTTAACGACCTGGCCTTGAGTATTCAGGTGCAAAGCAAGGAAAGAGCTGTGTATCGCATACCTACTGCGCGAGGCGCCCGGGTCCTCCATCTCACTCTAGGGTGTACCATTAGCGCCCTCGTTTCACGGATATGGAGTCCAGGCACACAGAGGCTTCGTCACCTGCCCAAGGCTGCACAGCCCCGGAGAAACCTGGAATAGGGTCTGTCTGATTCTGATCCACCCAGATCATTCGGAGCTAAAGGATGGTTCACGCGAACACGGATGATGGATGCTGCTCTGGGATACATGGGTCCTGGGACCCTGTCCTCCCAGCGTCACAGGGCCTCCAGCTGAGAGGAGCTCCAAGCGAAGGGCTCAGATGGAGATGACAGTAAAGTAGCCAAAACTGTCAATGTTTTAGAAACATGTAACTTCCTGAGACGGACTTTAAATGCAGACCTCAGGAAGTCTATGCCCATTACAGAAATGTAATCAGTAATTTAATACCTGCATACCAAAAGGCAGGCACACACAGAAGTTCAAGTAAAACTGGGGAAATCTAAATAAGGTCAGTGAGTCATAGGAATCCATCTCTTCCCTGTGATGCTACATTTCTGTTTTGCAAAATGTTACTACTGTGGGAAACTGGGCAAAGTTTCTTTCGGGATTATTTCTTATGATCGCTTGTGACTCAATAATTATGTCAATAAAAGTTTCAATTAAAAAATCAACAAGAAAACAAAATCCCAACAGGAAGGTGAGCAAAGTATATGAACAGGCAATTCATGGAAGAGAAAGCATAAATAGTCAATAAACACACGTAGAGACAATAAAATTATAACAAGGAAGTATCATTTCATACCAAGTTAACTGCTCATTTTAAAAAAAAAAAATGTTGAGAACTCCGAGAATTGGCAAGGATGGAAGAGAAAAGGTACTCATTCACTGCTGTTGAGAATACAAATTGGTACAAGCACTTGGGAAAGCTGTTGGCAACATCTAGTAAGCTACAGCTGTGCAAGTTCTCAGCAGCTCGGCTTTAGGCCCCCACCCTAGAAACGCTCTCACGTATATACAGAGTCATTTACAAAGACACACGCTGTAGCGCTGCCTACATAACTGTGGCACTGCCCACCACTC
Source organism: Neotragus moschatus (assembly GCA_006410615.1). Lineage (NCBI taxonomy): Eukaryota > Metazoa > Chordata > Mammalia > Artiodactyla > Bovidae > Neotragus > Neotragus moschatus. The sequence continues at coordinate 8,271 of SJYA01009271.1, forward strand.
TTCAGCCACAGACTACAGAAACAGCAATCTGTCTGTACAGTGGAATACAAGGTAGACGTTAAAACAGCTAAAACTGATCAACATGGAAAAAACTTAACAATAAACTGTTAAGCGGGGGGAAGCAAGTTGCAAAACAGTGGGAGAGCCTTTACTTAAAAAAATTAAATCTGTAATGCTCTGCTGTTTATTGCTGGTATAAACATACATATGTAATGGAAGTGCAAATACACGTGTGAAAATTGTATGGAAATGCTGTACACAGGGGAGTGGCACCTCCGCCAAGAAAGCAGAGGAAAGGACCACGGCGAGCTTCCCTTGCAGCTGACGTTTGATTTCTTTAAAACGCAGGAAGACGAAGGAAACCTGGCAAGCTGTATCTGCTGCACTTGAGGAATGAGGATGGACGCGGGTAATGGGTTTTTTTTCTACAATTTTAACAAATTTTGGAGTGCTTCAGAATTCAAAAGAAAAATAATGATTATGAGAGCATTAAAACTGCTGATCCAGCAACTCCTATTTTAGGAATGTAGCCAACAGATACTTTTTCACGTGTATTCATGAACATGTATTTTTCTTCTAACATTTGTAATAGCAAAAACCTAAAAACAAGTTAAATGCCTATTCATTGGTGACTGATTACACAAATTATATAACGTCTATAAAATGGAATACTATACAGCCATTGAAATGAATGACACAGCTTTCTGTGTGCTGATATGAAACAGTCCCTAAGATGTAATATGTAAAAAAGCAAGGTCATAACCTTACGTACAGCATGACCCTCTGTGTGTTTATATATGTGCATATGTGTTTCCAAGGGGTCATGTAAAAATTCTTGCACACACATAACAACTTAGGAAACACCATGAGGTGGGGAATAGAATGAAGAAGAGAGATTTTAGTTTTCACTTTATAGTTTTATGTCCTGGTTTACTGGGCGTATGTACATTATTCAATTTTTAAAAACTAGCTTAAATAAATTATAATCACTGATTTCTGAAATGGCCTTCTATTAGCAAAACCGTGTATCGTCTGAATAATCTAATTTTGAAAATCAAAATTAAATCTGCTTTTGTTCAGGTAACACTTTATCTTCTGAGCTAAAACAAGCAAACGAACAAATAACTGTTCACAAAGCACTTATCTTTGGCAGTCTGTAGATACGCAGAGATGAAAATACCTGGCTTTCCTTGAGGAATAAACAGTCCAGGAGGGAATATAACTAAAAAGACAATCGAACGGTAACAGACCATTGGGACCATGAAGTTTTAAGGACAATGAGAACTGCAATAAAGGCAAATCCAGGGGGCTGCGGGAAGCACCAAGGGGGCATCCAAAGGAGGCTTCCTGGAGGAGGTGTCTACTGGACAAGTGGTAAAAAGTGGAAAGGAGTTCTGCAGTGAAAGAGACAGAGGTTACTCTACCCAGAGGCAAATGTAAACCTGAAAGAGGATGACTCAGCATAATGCTCCAGCCTGAAATTGTGAATGGTTTGGTGCAACTGGAATCAGAGGAGGGGGAGGTAGGCGCCAAGCGCTATCATCTGTGCTATCGCTTAGACTCTTTCTTAGGCGAGCAAGCTGAGGCACAGAGAGGTTAACTAAATGCCTGTGGTCTCAGAGGCGGCCTGTGGCAGAACCAGACTCTGAACACGTACGTATACACTGGCTCTGGAGCCTGAACCCCTAACCCTTACAGAGGATGAGTCAGGCCTAGCGGGGATAATGGGCTATGAGGCTGGAGAGTAAGCCTGGGACAGACTATGGGGATTTGGGGGGAACAGTGTAGGCAGTGGAGAGATAGAAGGATGGAAGGAAGGGTAGAAGCAGGAAGTGGCATGGCATGGGTCCACCTAGGATTTCTCATCTCAAGATCTCAGCAAACACTTGCTGAACGAATGAGTGGGTGGATGGATAGACGGATGAGTGCTCTGCCTAAGCTAACTATGAGACCTCAAAGCAGAGGCCAAAGCAGAGGGAACTGCCTGGTGGTTGTGATCCCTGCTTCCACCCCAGGGGCCACAGCTTCAGCCCCTCGTCAGGGGCCTGGGATCCCACACCCCACAAGCCACGCTGTTGCTGCTGCTTTTGTTTACTCCCTCAGTCGTGCCCGACTCTTTGCGACCCCATGGACTGCAGCCCTGTGAGCCTCGTCCGTCCATGCAGTTTTCCAGGCAAGAACACTGGCGTGGGTTGCCATTGCCTTCTCCTGGGGTCTGCCCCACCCAGAGGTTGAACCTATGTCTCCTGCTTTGGCAGGCAGATTCTTTACCACAGAGCCATTTAGGAAGACTCTAAATAAACAAATAAGGTCAGTTTTAAGCAAAATGATGACATTGGGGATGATTTTCCCTTTATAAACCCCAATCCTTGGACCCTAATCCACAAACCATCAAGTTATTCCAACTGTTTTGTTATGTGTAACAAGTTCCACACTGTTTATCTGCCAAAGGTCATTGCCCTTTAACAGAGACATTTAAAAACAGGAAAGACTACAGGCATGGTACGATGTAGTTCACTGTGTCGAGCAAAGGGAGATTTCAGGACACTCCCTCAGAGAGCAAGATAAACCTGACCTCGCTGTTGGCCCATAAACTCGACTCCACTTTGCATTTGTTACAGAGGGTTGAAAATACAACCCAAACAATAAGGAATGGGATTAATAAAAATAAGATGCGACAAGATAAGAAGAGAGTCGTCTCAGGGCCACTGGCTGGTTTGAAATCCCAGCTCTAGCATGGTGTCAGTCAGTTTCACTGAAGCAGTGCCGCATAACAAACACTCCCAACCTCTCGGAGGCCCAGTAACAGCGATCTGTCACTCTGGCTCATCTGTGTCATCTCAAGCTCGCCAGGAGCTCTCTGGGTCTGTAGCTCTGTCCCCAGACACAAATGGACTTGAACCTGCTCCGTCTGTCATCTCGTCTGTGATTCAGGCTGAAGGAACAGCCTCCATTGGGTACATGAAGTCCCCACAGCAAAGAGCAGATTCTCCAGAGGAACGGTGGGAACGTGTAGTGTTTCTTAAAGCTTCTGTTCAGAACTAACACACTGACACTCCCACTCAGATTTCATTGGCCGAAGGCCAGAATCAATAAGGGGCAGGTGTCCACTCCACTCACCAGAGGCAGGCAAGTAACAAGGTAATGGATGTGAACCTATAATCTTGTGGGGAAGATAGCTGATGAACAGCTGTAAGAAAAATAAAATTAATTACAGCCCCTTGCAGGTTGGGTCACTATAAACAAATTATTTAATCTCTCAGAGTCCATTTCCTCACCAGCAAAATGAAAATAACACCTCCTTTGCAAAGTCATGGTTAAGAACTAAATGAGACAGTGATTATTAAAGACCCTAGCACAAGGCCTGAGATCTACTCAGTAACTCCTTGTTTCTTCCTCACCTGGTGGCTGCTACTGGGTCAAAATGTCAAATGGCACTTCTTAGAGCCGTGCCTCTTAAACTTTGTTTTTGAAAGACCAGTGTTCTGTTCTGCTGACTCCTAGCCAGTGCTTTTATAAAACAGTAAAAATGAGTAGCTAGAAAACAAAAGGAAAACAAAAAGACATAGAAAATGCTAGCCACAATTTTTTATTATTCGAGTCAACAGATTTATTAAATCACATCCCACGAGAGGTAGCCTACTGTAGCAGAGGCCACCAGTGGTCGAGTTACAGGGCTATTACCCTCTCTCTTCCCCCCAGTCCCGCGACTGCTGGGCTCTGACCATCCCTGGGAGGGGAGGGAGGAAACGACAAAGCCAAGTGAGGATGAGCAGGTGAGGAGACCAAGCTCCCTCCACTGCACGTTCCTAGGCTCTGGCTAGCGGAGGGGACACGCTCTGAATCACAGGGAGCTTGAAGTTCTGAGTTGGACCAGACTGGGATATCTAACCCCTGCGAGGAGGACCATTTTTAATACCTGAAAGTGACTGAATAGTGATCGCGTATCAGTGCAGATTCACTAATGGGGGCAAACGGGAGTCCCTGGTGGCTCAGCTGGTGAAGAATCCGGCTGCAGTGCCAGAGGCCGGGCTTTGATCCCTGGGTCGGGAAGATCCCCTGGAGGAGGGCATGGCAACCCCCTCCAGTGTTCTTGCCTGGAGAATCCCCATGGACAGAGGAGCCTGGCGGGCCACAATCCTTGGGGTCACAAAGAGTGGGGCATGACTGAGCAATGATAGCAAATATACTGCACGAAGGTAAGATGTTACTAACGTGGGAAACTATTTATAGGATGACACGGGGACTCTCCGCACTACCTTCTCGATGTTTCTGTGAATCAAAAACTGTTCTAAAAATAAAATCGTCAAAAACGTTTTCAAAAGTGATTGGGACTCTGTGGGGTCTGCCCGAGAGGCCTTGAAGGGGTGGAGAAGTGGGAGTCAGATGTCTGAAGGCAGCAGAGGGAGAAAAGCAAAGCTGCTTCTTGCTTGTCCCCTCTGACGCCGGTGCCATCAGTGGCAGATGCTGTCAGCGATTCCTCAAATGGGAGGATTCCGAAAGCATGACGAAGCTGAATTCTCTGGACTGCCTTTAGGAACCCTGTGTAGCAAAGCTTATCAGCCTTTCTCCCATTTCAAGTGCGATGCTACTGAGATGGCTGGAGGCCCTGGGTGTGGTCACTTCTGTTTGGTTTCTGCATCCATTTCCCCCGTTTCTGGTGTCAGCTTCCCTCCCCCTCATGGCCCTGCTGCTGCTGCTAAGTCGCTTCAGTCGTGTCCAATTCTGTGCGACCCCATAGATGGCAGCCCACCAGGCTCCCCTATCCCTGGGATTCTCCAGGCAAGAACAGTGGAGTGGGTTGCCATTTCCTTCTCCAATGCATGAAAGTGAAAAGTGAAAGTGAAGTCGCTCAGTCATGTCTGACTCTTCGCGACCCCGTGGACTGCAGCCCACCAGGCTCCTCCGCCCATGAGATTTTCCAGGCAAGAGGACTGGAGTGGGGTGCCATTGCTGTCTCCCCCTCACAGCCCAGGTAACCCAAATAGGACTGATTCCAACCTCCACTCCCATCCTGAACCAAAGCTGGGACATGACCCAGGTCTGCAAGTCAGTGATTCATTCTGGCGTGGGCACAGGACACAAATTACTCCAATGAGTTCAGCCCCTAAAACATGAGAAGCTCTCTTCTTGCTACGTGGCCATAACAGAACTGCGGTGTTACCCGGCCTCCCTGGGAACAGAACGAATGTGGAGCAAAGTGGGAAATGAAGCGCTGCGTTCTGGCAGCATCATCTGAGCACCCAGATCCACCCCGTCTGATCCAGCTTCTCTGGAACCTTTCAACCACATGAATACCAACAGCGCTGTTGTTGTTGATACTGCTTGCTTAAGTTAATTCTCAGATGGGTCTATTCCTTTCCAGGAAAAGAATCTTGAAGAATGTGGCATGACTTCCACCTTTGAGCTAATCTGATGTGGGAGACCAGCATCAAAAGGAATAAAACCAAGGTGCCAGTTGGACTCTCCTGGCCCTCAGAGGTGCAGGCACCTCACTCAGATATCCTCAGCCCGAGAGCACAAAGCACTGCTCACAGATTCTTCCCATTCTCAGAGAGGTGTGGCTTTCCTGGCCCCTCTGCCTGCGTCTCGGTCTGAAGTTGCTCTCTCTGTGTGTCTACTCTAAATTCACTCCAAAGCAGAACCCAAGCTTTGCCAACTTCCCAACAAGCACAAAAGCATCTGTGAGGATACAGTTACCTAAAGGTTTTGAAGGGAAGGTGCGGGAGGTATAGTACACATCCTTCATTGCTCAACTTAAAAGTCCCATCTCACACCCTTCCCATCTTCCCTAAATGCCCCCTGGCTGCGCCTCTGGTCGGGGGGAGGGATGGACTGTCCATCACTGGCTGCCCCCATACCACGCCCAGCCTCAGGGGCTCCTCTCTCCTGGCCCTGCCCCAGGTTCTTTTCCCATTCCCCCAACCCTACTCCTGCGTCTTCAAGCTTCTCTCTCTCCGTCACGCAACTCTCGCTCCTGCCTCGAAGCTGTTTACATGCCAATACACTAGGTTCTCGGTTGAGCAAAAGTTTGCCTATTAACTTAATCCACTCTCTTTAAAAGCAATTTGGGTCATAAATAGAAGAAGAAAATTTTAGTACACATAAAAAGTGTTACCACACAGTGTAATAAAGAGAAAGATGGGCAAGGTATATGGAAGTAGTTGGGAGCTGAACTCTGCCCAAGGGGGCACTGAGGAGGCCTCTCCCAGGAGGTGATGTGGGTGCTGAATATTGAGGCAAGAGGCAGCTTTTGACAGGCAGGGGATAGAGGAGGCACGTGACCAGCGGAAGGAAGCGCACAGACTAGAGTGTTAAGATGGGAAAGTTCATCGCTTCTCGGCCTTTTGGCTAAGATCAAGTGTAAGATGGGAAAGATCATGCTGACGTGGAGGGCAGCTCATGAGGACCAGGAGAGAGCGGGGCGGGACTGAGGCAGTGCGACGGGGCAGGTTGGCAGGATGCCAGTCATGGAGGGTCTCGAATGCCAGTGAGGAGATGGATTTGTCCAGAATTGAGAGGAAGCCATTAGCAGATTTTTGAGCAGAACGGTAACGCAGCCGGATTTTGTTTCGGAAGAACAGGTTGGTCACCAGTTTGGAGAAGTTGGAAAAACTGATGGGAAAGGGTAACATTGGTGGGAGCAGGAAACGATTAGGAGGCTGTTGCAATGATCTGGGCTGGAGATGATGGTGACGCGATGCAGTTGCGGGGCAGCACTCGGCTGCTTGGAGGAGGGATAATCCTCCGTCTTCCTTCTGGGATGGGAGCTCCTCGACAGTGGGCCCAGACTTTTCCGTGGCCCAGCACGCGATGTGGCGCAGGCAGCTTCTCACAGGCGCATGCGCACCTGAATGAACAAACAAACACTGATCTACGAGCTCCGAGGCGAGAGGCGCGTGCGCGCCCGAAT
>SJYA01009272.1:0-15197 GCA_006410615.1 Neotragus moschatus
GAAGAATCGATGCTTTTGAGCTGTGGTGTTGGAGAAGACTCTTGAGAGTCCCTTGGACTGCAAGGAGTTACAACCAGTCTATTCTAAAGGAGATCTGCCCTGGGTGTTCTTTGGAAGGAATGATGCTAGAGCTGAAACTCCAGTACTTTGGCCCCTTCATGCAAAGAGCTGACTCATTGAAAAGACTCTGATGCTGGGAGGGATTAGGGACAAGAGGAGAAGGGGATGACAGAGGATGGGATGGCTGGATGGCATCACCGACTTGATGGACATGAGTTTGAGAGAACTCCGGGAGTTGGTGATAGACAGGGAGGCCTGGCGTGCTGTAATTCATAGGGTCATAGAGTTGGACACACTTGAGTGACTGAACTGAGCTGAACTGATTGAACAAACGTGGCTTACATCATTTGCTGACTACAAAACCTATCCCAAATGAGGCTACTGAATCTTGCTGCTAAGTCTGCTGCTAAGTCACTTCAGTCGTGTCCAACTCTGTGCAACCCATAGATGGCAGCCCACTAGGCTCCCCTGTCCCTGGGATTCTCCAGGCAAGAACACTGGAGTGGGTTGCCATTTCCTTCTCCAATGCGTGAAAGTGAAAAGTGAAAGTGAAGTCGCTCAGTCATGTTCGACTCTTAGCGACCCCATGGACTGCAGCCTACCAGGCTCCTCCACGCATGGGATTTTCCAGGCAAGAGTACTGGAGTGGGGTGCCATTGCCTTCTCCATACTGAATATTAGAGAAGTTTAAATGTCTTTTTCTTTTTTTTTAACAGTACAGAAATCATATACTTGATCTTTTTTAAAAACGTCAATTTTAGTATTGAAATAGTAGAAAGCAAGTAGTTCATGATGTCAAGTCTCAGCAACAAACACGGCCTCCGGCAAAGTGGATGCATTTCCACACACTCTTATAATCTCTGAGCGTTTTCCTCTGAAACAGGGAACACCACCCCCCATGGCGGCCCATCTGACAGGACCTTTGGAAAGAGCCTCATGTTGACAACAGTCAGTTCTCTCTCCTCAGACTCACTGCTTGGCCCCTACATCTTTTATTTTTGTACTCTTCAAAGTTTTATCCTTTCCCCAATATCATTTCATTTCTCTCCACTGTCACTCAGGAAACAGCATTTCTCAGTGTCTTTAGATGGCACTCTGTCAATTGCTTCTCTGGGTTCTCGCCACCAAACGTCACCTGACCTATAAACAGTCTCTCTGAGGTCTGTCTCCTACTTTATTCTCTGCAGCTCTTCTCTCTTTTGTAACCTAATATCCACAGCCTTTGGAAGGGCCCCACGTGTTGACCACGTGGGCAGCTCATGGTTATGAGTCCTGTGTCTTTCACTACCTCCTGGTAGTAAAAGCATCTCTACTTGGGAGCTTCCCTTCTCCTCCAACTCAACAGGACTAAATTCCAGCCCATTCATTGAACAAAACTAAGGACTCTGTGGCAGGTCCCATGTTTAAGACCTTATGCTGCAAAGTCCTCTTTAGCTTGGAAACAGAAGCTCTGTGTTTCAGCTTGTCCATGGCTGGCCACTGACACAGCATTTTTCACAGCCTACTTCACACTGATGTGTGGCCATCAGACCACCTTACAGGTGATGGGGTGCAGGGAGCAAAAAAGCACAGTGAAGCACAGCCGCAGAAAGGAATCTTGTCTCCACTTCTTCGTCCCTTCTCTGGGGCTCAAAGGCAGAGTTAAGGAACTGAGCCACTCAGCCATAAAAAACCCTGGGGATACTGAGACAACAAGAGCTAGAAAATGAATGACAATTTGGTGGAATGGAGCCACCTACCTCTCAGACACTCATGTGCCTAGACACTGCTCTGAAAGAGTAAAATTAACTTGCCACCCTTTCTAAGTCACGGGAGAGGCAGCCAGACCAATACTGTAACTCCTACACCCACTAAGCAAAGGCGTCCTGCAGGCATGGAGGGATTGCGTACCCTCATGACCAAGAAGGTAGAAAAAGTAAGCAACCCCTCTGTAGCTGGAGACCACCACCATCCCTGGTGGAGACCTGGACTCAGTTCTGGATCTGATCACACACTGAGGCTCCTGTATTTCCTCTTTCCCTTCCTCTCTTTCTCACCTATCCTCTAGGGCAGGTTCTTATCTCTTCCAAACAGTACAAGAGGCTTCTGTCCCCAGGACCCCACTCTTGCTCCTGGACTCACACCCTATAAATATTCCTTTGTTGTTCCTCCTTCACAAACACTGAATGGCTCCTTGCTCTTCTGTTCTGTTTCCCACTGTCAATAGCACTGACTCTGCTTTCTAGACAAGAGTGTCCCAGCATCACCCCCCACCTCCCACACAAGTCTCAAGACTGACTTAAGGCCCTCTTCCTGCTGTCATAAGACCATACAGTCTCTTCCCATCATATACAAACTTTGAAGTAATTGTCAGGGTAACGCTCACTGAAACATGAGCACAGCTGGATAGAGACTCTCATGTCATGTACCCCAGCCACTGGCACAAAACAGGTATGTGAAAGCCTCAGCAAATTCCTACCAAATATGAACTTTGCTATGACCAACCTAGACAACACAATAAAAAGCAGAAACATTACTTTGCCAATAAAGGTCTGTCTAGTCAAAGCTATGGTTTTTCCAGTAGTCATGTATGGATATGAGAGTTGGACCATAAAGAAAGCTGAGCACTGAAGAGTTGATGCTTTTAAACTTTGGTGTTGGAGAAGACTCTTGAGAGTCCCTTGGGCTGCAAGGAGATCAAACCAGTCCATCCTTAAGGAAATCAGTCCTGAATATTCTTTGGAAGGACTGATGCTAAAGCTGAAACTCCAATACTTTGGCCACCTGATGCAAAGAACTGACTCATTGGAAAAGACCCTGATGCTGGGAAAGATTGAAGGTGGGAGGAGAAGGGATTGACAGAGAATGAGATGGTTGGATGTCATTACCAACTCAATGGACATGAGTCTGAGCAAGCTCCGGGAGTTGGTAATAGAGAGGGAAGCCTGGCATGCTGCAGTCCATGGGGTCACAAAGAGTAAGACACAACTGAGCAACTGAACTGAACTAAACCACCGTGCTGTCTCAGAAGCCCCCCAACCTCAACAAACAATTCCCACCCTTGGTAGACACCAGAGTCACCTCAGTAGCTTCCTAAACAAAGCTTCTTACTTTGCACTCTTAAAATAATTTTTTCTCTAGGATCAAGCCCTGGAATGTACATTTAACAAAAAAAACTCCACAGCTAATGCCAATGCTCATATAGGAATCACTGAAAAGTAAGTACAGTTGCCTCTGAACAGCATGGGTTGGAATATGGGTGTTTTTTCAATAGTAAATCCAACAGCAACGCAGGACCCAGTGGATTGAATCTGGGGGCACAGATGGCTGACTCTAAGTTACACCTGGATTTTCAATTGCTTACAAGTTGGCACCCCAAACCTCTCCTTTAAGGGTCAACTGTATTCAAATAACAATTGAGCTGTGATCTTACAGCTAAACTCGAGACACTGAAAAGAAGTTATACAACTTGCCTCAGAGTCATGTCAAGACACAGTTGAAAGCTAATGGGAACTGCACTTATTATTTAAGTAGCCAAAACAAGACATAATTATCTCATCAGTCAACCAAGGTGTCTGCTGTTAATGCAGTGACGTATGCATTTTACCTATGTCATGTGAAAAGTGACATAAGAAAGCTGATGCCTCGAAGGCTCCACGTTAAATATCCAAAACACAGACAGCCTGTACTTCCTCACAATCTGGAACACACTAGAGACAGAAACCACCTAACTAGCTCGTGGTCTAAATGCAGTCAGGACCAGGGCTTTGTTTCCTAATTCCTGGTCATGGAGAGTGCAGGGCTTTCCTCTCAGTTGCTGGCATATCCCTGCTGAAAACTGAATACTGGCTCAGATGGATACAAGGNTTGACAGAGAATGAGATGGTTGGATGTCATTACCAACTCAATGGACATGAGTCTGAGCAAGCTCCGGGAGTTGGTAATAGAGAGGGAAGCCTGGCATGCTGCAGTCCATGGGGTCACAAAGAGTAAGACACAACTGAGCAACTGAACTGAACTAAACCACCGTGCTGTCTCAGAAGCCCCCCAACCTCAACAAACAATTCCCACCCTTGGTAGACACCAGAGTCACCTCAGTAGCTTCCTAAACAAAGCTTCTTACTTTGCACTCTTAAAATAATTTTTTCTCTAGGATCAAGCCCTGGAATGTACATTTAACAAAAAAAACTCCACAGCTAATGCCAATGCTCATATAGGAATCACTGAAAAGTAAGTACAGTTGCCTCTGAACAGCATGGGTTGGAATATGGGTGTTTTTTCAATAGTAAATCCAACAGCAACGCAGGACCCAGTGGATTGAATCTGGGGGCACAGATGGCTGACTCTAAGTTACACCTGGATTTTCAATTGCTTACAAGTTGGCACCCCAAACCTCTCCTTTAAGGGTCAACTGTATTCAAATAACAATTGAGCTGTGATCTTACAGCTAAACTCGAGACACTGAAAAGAAGTTATACAACTTGCCTCAGAGTCATGTCAAGACACAGTTGAAAGCTAATGGGAACTGCACTTATTATTTAAGTAGCCAAAACAAGACATAATTATCTCATCAGTCAACCAAGGTGTCTGCTGTTAATGCAGTGACGTATGCATTTTACCTATGTCATGTGAAAAGTGACATAAGAAAGCTGATGCCTCGAAGGCTCCACGTTAAATATCCAAAACACAGACAGCCTGTACTTCCTCACAATCTGGAACACACTAGAGACAGAAACCACCTAACTAGCTCGTGGTCTAAATGCAGTCAGGACCAGGGCTTTGTTTCCTAATTCCTGGTCATGGAGAGTGCAGGGCTTTCCTCTCAGTTGCTGGCATATCCCTGCTGAAAACTGAATACTGGCTCAGATGGATACAAGGTCAGCGCCAACGAGGCAGACCCTCCCCTGAGGAGGGCAGAAGAGGGAATAGAGGGAAATTCCAGAGCAGAGTCACAGAACACAACACTGCTGTTCCACCCCGTGTCAGGACACAAGAGGGATGGCCAAGAGCTGGAGAAGCCAAGATGCAAAAAGTGGCCCTGAACCCGCAAACGAGCAAGTGACGAGAGGACACAGACAGACATGAAACGGTGAAGCTGAACTAAGCCAGAGGTGTAGGCTAGAGGGAGATGTGGGGCGGGGACAACCAACCCCCACACTCAGGGTTCCCAGCGCATTGGCCTGCATGTAAGTAGGAGGTCTGTACTTCAGTCCATGTCTCCGACTAAATTAGCAGCCATGTAACCGCACAATTTCTGCAGCCAATGGTTCTCAACTGTCCTACCTGTAAAGTATATAGTCTATATGCAATATTCCCATTGTTTGAGACAATCAAATATGTAATGTGAACTATTTTTAAAGTGTAAGACATCTTGCAAATGCACAGCGCTAGTGTTAAGTTACTAATTTAAAAACAAGCAATTAGATTCACAATGATGCAAAAGCACTTAAGCTTATTCCAACAAGATGACGACAGGCAATAACAGAAAGTAATAAGGAATAAACCAAGTGAAGTTTGGTAAATGCCACAGTTAAGAAAGAATTTATAAAATGCTGTTTCTCTATGGACTCTCTAGACACACTGTTGGTTTTTCCACAGCTTTGATTTTTTTTTTTTTTTTTTTTTTTTGGAAAGATATGGTTATTTCTAGAGTTGACTTGATGAGAACCTGGAACTAGGAGCCTTCTCTGTATTGCTTGTACTATTACATGAAAACAGCAGACACTAAATCTTACCTAGTCTACACTCAAAAGTGAAAGATGTTTATATGGGATTTTGCAGAACGAGAGATTAAAAGGTTTTCTTATTGCACACACGAGCAGGGAGAACTCCCCTTTTACTCATACCACCTCCTTCTCCAATGGTTGTCAAGCCTCAGGGCAGGTTGCCCAGCCTCCAGGGCATCAGAGCAGACTCCCAAGGGCCTTCAGGTCACAGGAGGCATGGACACTCCATGCCCAGCAGTAATTTGCATGGAAATGAGAACCAATTTCTCTTGGATAAACACATATAGGAGCAATACTAGTGGATAAGATTGTATATATGTTAAGCTGGCATTTACTACTGGTTTTCCATAGGAGTTGTCCTTGTTTGGAACTTCGGCAGACTAATGAAATGAACAAAGAAAACTTCATACTTTTCAATGATATTTGTAACTCTTTATGAAGACAGATGTGACCAAAAAATAAATATCTCAGAATAAAACCACAAGATTAAATAAGTCACCCAGTAACCTCTAAAGCAGTCAGGTGTCTTGGAAAGTTTTACACATGTCACTGGCAGCCACAGAAGGACACACAACACTAAGAGATTCACCAAATAAGTTTTCTTTGCTTTAGCCATGACTATTAGCAAAGCATTAGAAGCAGAGGATATAGAAATACAGCCTTAGACATATTTCAAGTGTCCACAAAACTACTGAATGAATTTCTAGTGGATAGCTAAATTATATCACCATTACACTCAGCTGTATAAAGACACTGACTAAAGGTAATTTTGAATGATCGGTAAGAATATAATATTCTTGGAAAGCACTACTGGCAAGTGATTACTGCTGGATTAGATTTTCCCAGCCAATTCATTCTGTGTCTCTCCTAGAATCTATGGGTAACACATTCATAAAAGATAAACTAAATCAGATCAGAGTAATAAAGAAACAAATCCTTTATTTTTATTTTTTTTTTATTTTTTAAGAGTCAGAGAATCTGCCTGCAGGGCAGGAGACACAAGAGATGTGGGTTCAACCCCTGGCTTAGGAAGATGCCTTGGAGGAAAAATGGCAACCCATTCCAGTATTCTTGCTGGGAAAATCTCATGGACAGAGGAGCCTGGTGGGCTACAGTCCATGGGGTCACCTAAAGTTGGATACAAGTAAGCATGCACACATACATTAAATAAAGTCAAATAAATGCAATTGGCTAAGCTAAATGGATAAGCTTTAATCCATTTATGTGACTGTTGATGGTCTCTGCTGATGCATGACTCTTGAGCAGGTAATTATCAGGTATAATCAGACAAATCACCATCAACTTAGCAAATGTTCAGGGGTTTTTACAAGAGTCACTGAGGTGACTCAAATAAATGCAATTTCAGCATCAGATGCTATTTGGGATTATCAAAGTTTTTTCTCCCAGCTCAGCATCACTCTCTTCTTGATTTTCGGGCAGGAAGAAGGCAGATACTCAGTTATCCTTTGGAATTCTTTCTCACAAAGTCCAGGCTTATTCCCCAATCTTCTTATCCTACCCCATGGAGATTAAGTATCAAGTTCAGCACTTCACAGACAGTATTCAATAAAGAATCATGCACTGAATTAATGCCATGTGGAATCTGGTTATCCTCCTGCTCCTATGAAATTCTCTACATCATCAAACAATGATTTCACCTCGGGGAAGCCATGGGTTATACCCTGTAAGGGACTCTATCCCCAAGACAGCCAGCTAGGGTATTTCATTTATCTATTTCTAAAAATCCAGAGACAAGAAAGACACTGAAATGTAGAGTGGTAAATAAAGCTTGACAACAATACCTCAGCGCAAGAAAATGATAATGGGGTTCCAGAGGCATGAAAGCCCACAGTCTGTACAAAGGGCTGAGCCAGGGGGGGCACCCGCAGCTGACGTGCACAGCTAAGCAAAGACTGACCTCAGTGACTCTTGTAAAAACCCCTGGACATTTGCTAAGTTGATGGTGATTTGTCTGATTATAGCTGATAATTACCTGCTCAAGAGTCATGCATCAGCAGAGACCATCAACAGTCAAATAATTGGATTAAAGCTTATGAAAAGAGAATTGTTATCCCAGCTCTCAAATCATTTTTTGGTTTTATAATACAAGACCCAAGATCCAAACCCCAGTAACTCCCAAGACTGGTCCCATTTGTCTATAAGACAGCATCCCTCCAACCTCAGCTGCTCCTATCAGAAGCGGCACTGAACTTGCTGGAGATGTGGATAGAAGGGTCACTTTCAACTTTCTAAGCCACTTTTGTGAAGTTAAGCCCGAAGTACCAAACAAGAAGAAAATGAAACCCCTGAAAGAAAGCTCTAGAACATTTTACTGTATATATGGCCTTTTCAAAAAACCTAACAATTAGGAAACACACAACCTTTAAGGCTGGTAATGATAATACCATGTATTACTGTATCAGGGGCTGGAGTAACTGTAAAGGCCTGGCTAGATCTCCTGAAGACTCTCTAAAGAGGGTGGATGGGTCCAGTGAGGAAAGTGGAAAATCTGTTTTAGGGTATTCACCTGAACGGAAATCATTCTTCTATCAATGGAACCAAGTGGTTCCAAAGAACTTGCACTAAAGCTGTGCAAAAAAGGCATAACTCCCAACAGGACCTCACATCTGACTTTCACAGTGGCTCATGTGTGGGCTAAATCTGTGTGGGCTTGTATCATGACCCTATGTCCTTTACGAGCATCTCACAACTAGCACACCACAGGCTGATCCCACATCAGAAACAGCCTGACGGGGGAAAAGGGAGGCGCCTGACACATGACATAACAGACATGAGTAACCTGAAGTAGCAAGAATATAGACACATTAAAAAGAGAAAATGTGAATAATCAGGAGCAACTAATGATTAACACACCGGCCTTCTGGGCAGGATCCTTTCTGCCATTGCATTCTTTGTTTTCTGACACTGGGGAGGGAGTGAGAGCAGAGATGAGTCCTTATTCTTAGAACAGCTGATGTCTGCCACCTGAAGACAGGAAAGACTTAAGGCTCACTGATTGAAGATTATGTACCTAACAAATCAGTCACTCATCTGAACGAAAAGATGCTTTTAAAATAAGAGCAAATGAGTACAAGAGCTGTTTTACAAATACACACTTTTTCACTTCTTCTCCGATTGCTGCCCCGACCTAGAAGCTCCTCTAGTGTATCAGGCAAAGATGACAGCCAAGCCTGGATCCTCAGGGTGTGTAAGGAGACACCCCAGGACAGTAAGGTATCATCCCTGACTCACTGCAAGAGCTCAGGCATCCTCTTTTCCTCCCTTTCTGATTTTGGAACTGGAAGCCAAAACTTAGTAACTAAAGTATAAGTAGGAAAGAGAATGATTCCAGCTTTACAACTGGTTTGATAGAACATGACTAGGAGGAAAAAGTCAGGAAGCTGGTAAGGGAGGGAGGGAGGACTCTCTGTCTCTGTTTTCTCAGAAGGCAGGGAAAAGAGGAGTTTTCATCTGATTCAACACGTTTCTAATTATAACTCATCCACAGGGAGATGGATACACATGTATCTTTTTGGTAAGGACAGAAGGTTTTCACACACCTAAAATTGCAGTCATGTGGTTATAGTCCAATATCACAATAATAATATGCATGACATATGTTTCCTTGTGGTAGAAAAGAAACGGCATGCAAACTCAGACCTGATTTGGGCTCAAAGAGACACAAACTGGCATCTTCACATACAAGGCTCACGTGCACTCACCCTTCCAAGGTCTCTTTCCCTTTCTTCTACAATGGGTTCCCTTTTTCTGGAAGTTCTCTACACCCTTGGAATCTTCTCCAACAGAAGTTCTGCCCAGTGTGTAAAATGTCTTTGGCCCTCCTCACCTTTTCCTCCTCTTTTCAGGGGTCATCGGGAAGAAGGTTAAAGATCGTGGCGAGGGGAGGGGGTTCAGTGCCACCTGAGGAGGTTGTTAATGCAAAAAAGATTTAATAATTCGTATCAATTTTTTTCTGTACTCCCCTTTTTTTGCTTTGCCCCCACAAAAAATCCAGATGATACTATGGGTGAGAAGATAGTCTGACCGGGATAAATGAAAAAGAATGAATCTACTATATTGTCACAGCTACCAATCAGTTTAAAACCACCTTATCCATAAAAAGGATTCAGGGGAGAAATGAATTCACATACTGGAGCAATCCCATCCCCACCGACATTTCTCTCAACCCTTTGAAAGACTGACTTACATACACCCCAAACTTTAATAAAGAAAATATGAAACACAGACATTATCACCAGGAGGCATCACAACATTGTCAGGAACCCATTTCCAAAGTTCCACATGATAGCAGTGAGCTATGTTTGAGATCTGCTCTCTGTCTCCGGTTCTTTGTATGGAAATACAGAAAGAGAGATGTCCTCCTAGTCATGTTTTACCCCTAATTAATAAGGAGTCTGGGTCTTACTTCCTCTAAGATTATGTTACTGGCTTTTTGGAATAAAAAGTATATTTTCAATTGTTAACCTTTCTGTGAACCTTAGGGCGAGTCTTCAAAAAGATAATGTATTATTCTCTTCAAATAACTTTTGTGCAGTTAAAAAATAACAATCTTAGCAAGAGAGATGGTCTCAAATACTTTGGGAAGAAAATTTACAAAGAAGATAGACCTATACTCAATAGTTTTCTAGTAATGAGCTTATTAAGTGCCTATTAAAGTTGAATCAGTGATAAAAGGTGAGCAATATAGAAGCCTCTGAAAATTTAAAACAGATTACATTTTTAAGATGCAATTTCAAGGTAAGTAAACATACAGAAAAGACAAAATTAATATATGTGGAAAACAACTAGACTGCAGTAAGCTGAGTAACAAAGACACTGACGACATGGATAGAATCTGGATCCACAGTCCTGGGTGGACCAGGGCAGCTGTGTAAGAAGGGGGAATGGTCTGGCTACTAAAACAAGGCAGTGGAATCCACGACCTCAACAATGGCAAATGTGATTTATGAAGCCAGATCAAGATAAACAGTGCATGCGTGCTGAGTCACTTCAGTCATGTCTGATTCTTTGTGATCCCATGGATTATAGTCTGCCAGGCTCTTCTGTCCATGGAATTCTCCAGGCAAGAATATTGGAGTGGGTTGCCATTTCCTCCTCCAGGACAATCTTCCTAACCCAGGGATTGAGCCCACATCTCTTATGTATTCTGCATTGGAGGGTGGGTTTTACCATGAGCACCACCTGGGAAGCCAGGAACCTGAGTCTCCTGCACTGCAGGCAGATTCTTTACCATCTGAGCTACAGGGAATTCCTGGGACACCAGAGGGCAAACTAAAAGTAAACAACAAATCACTGTTTGGTATGAATTGTGTCTTAAATACCCTTTTTGTAATTTTGCATTTGGGTCCAGTACCTGAAATGCTCATTTACCTCAACATGGAATACAGGAAAGGGTGCAGATTCTTGAACAATGTGAATTTTAAGTACAGTTAAGATAGCCATGCTCCCTTAGACATATCAGCAGTTCCCATGGCTCTGATAAAAAGAGGTCTATAGATATATGAAAAAGATTTTGGAAGCGGAATAAACTGACACCATGCTGTCATTTGATTTTCTTTGTGGGTATTTTATAAAGATCAGACTCTGATTGGGGAGGGAGGTGGAAGGAAGGTTCAGGATGGGGAACACATGTACACCCATGGCTGATTCATGTCAATGTACGGCAAAAACCACCACAATATTATAAAGTAATTAGCCTCCAATTAAAATAAACAAATTAATTTTTTTAAAAAGATCAGACTTTGAAATAAAAACAAGCTTTAGGGACTTCGCTGGTGATCCATAGGCTAAGACTCCATGCTCCCAATTCAGGGGCCCCAGGTTCAATCCATGGTCAGGGAACTAGATCCCACATTTCAATTAAGAGTTTGCAAGCCACAACTTAAGAGCCTGTGTGCTACAACTAAACCAGGCATGGCCAGATAAATAAATATTTTAAAACAAACTTCAGCCATACTTGGTAGAAAATGGGGGAAATATTTCTTATCTTTTTAAAAGGGGTAATTTGGTTAGGTCTTATATTTGGGCTGCTTTGCATTTTCGGGAAGACTTAATCTGGAATCCAAAAAGACATTGCTTCTATTTTGTTTTTGGAATTGAGTCCTCTCCATCTACTTGCTTTTTATGCAGCAATAATCAAAAGCAAGCTGGCATTACTATAATATAAAAGTTTGTACTTAACAAAATCAGCCAAGTGTATCTGGCATTGCCAGGGTAACACTGAAACTTAACTTTCAAAACAACAACAAAATGTTACTTTTTCTCCCCTCACCAGTTCAAAGATGGAGACTTTTTGCATTTTTATGGAGCCCTATGCTGATCTGGGCTTCAAGAAGTTTGTCTCAACTCAAATTCTAGCTTCCAGTGTTGCTTAAAAGCAAGCTGGTTTCATTTTTTGGCACTGGAAAGAAATCAGGAGAAATTCCATCCTAATTAAGAAAAATTAAAATCTTATTTATAACAGTAATTGATAAAACTACAGAGAATCTCAGTAAAAGGGGCCACAAGTAAAGCCACAAACATTATGTAGAAAAGTACAAAAAAAAATTCTTTGTGTGTACTCAGAGCTAAGAAATTATAAAGAATCATCTGCCTGTTTTGTGAAGTTTTAATTACATTAGAATAAATTCTTGAGAAAAAAATATACAAAATCACCCATTATGATCACCTTGCAGATCAAAGAAAAACCTTGTCTACATTCCTACCAACATTCACCTGAAAACGCAGTGGTTTTTATGACTGTACGGGAAATGGTGATAAGAAAACGTGCCTGACTTCTGCCAAGCTGTGGCTGACCATGGTCCTTGCACACTCTTCTTCCTGCTTTCATTCAAGTTCACAGACACCACTCTCAGTATTTTTCCCAACAAATTCTGGGTGGTAATGTTTATCCTGGGTGTGCATGCAAGCTAAGTCACTTCAGTCATGTAGGATTCTTTGTGACCTCCTGGACTACAGCCCGCCAGGTTCCTCTGTCCACGGGATTCTCCAGGCAATAAAACTGGAATAGGTTGTCATGCCCTTTTCCAGGGGATCCTCTTGACTCAGGCATCGAACTCACATCTCTTATGTCTCCAGCACTGATAGGCGGATTCTTCACCACTAGTGCCATCTGGGAGCCTCATGTTTATGCCAGAGCTTCCTAAAATATTTCCTACAACTTGACATTTTGAAGTCACTTTTCCTACCTAGTTAAAATTTATCAGTTATGAAAGAATAGGCATTTTGTTCACTTAATCCTGGCACAATGTTATAGAAAACAACTTAATACAACCACCAAACTTACATTTTTTGATTTGGAGGCTAAACATATACTAACAGACAATAGTATTATAATTAGCAGCACATTAAGTCCCACTTCTTCTATGGAGGCATCATTAAGAAATCAGCAGTGTGGGGTCTGATTTCACTCTCTTCATGTGTGTAAAGGGTAAGAGATGACAGTTTCCAGGAGTACATCAGTCTTCATGCATCATGTACCACTGCACATGGTGGGGTGGGGGGGCTGTTACTGAAGGGGCCAGGAGAGCCAGTCTTAGTTTATGCACTGAAGTTTAGGTCCAATGATGCAAATCTCCAATGCCACATGTCGGTTCAATATACAAGTTAAAAACACACAGGGACTTAGATTTTGCTCTCAATCCTCTTTCATATGTAAGGACCTGAGGGAAAAAAGTCCTTTGAAGCTTCCACTGGTACGGGCAGTAATCCAATTTACAGTCAGAGTTAAGGTGGACCAGAAAGAAGGCTGACTGCTGAAGAATTGATGCCTTCAAACTGTGGGAGTGGAGAGAGTCCCTTGGACTGAAAGGAGATCAAACCAGTCAATCCTAAAGGAAATCAACCCTGAATACTCATTGGAAGGACTCATGCTGAAACTGAAGCTCGGATACTTTGGCTACCTGATGCGAAGAGCTGACTCATTAGAAAAGACCCTGAGGCTGGGAAAGACTGAAGGCAGGAGGAGAAGAGGATGACAGAGGATGAAATGGTTGGATGGCATCACCGATTCAATGGACAAGAATTCGAGCAAACTCTGAAAGATAGGGAAGGACAAGGAAGCCTGGTGTGCTGCAGTCCATAGGGTCATAAAGAGTTGGACACAACTTAGTGACTGAACAACAAACCAATAGTGGGCCTAACCTTCATAAACCCAGCAGATGCANCCGATTCAATGGACAAGAATTCGAGCAAACTCTGAAAGATAGGGAAGGACAAGGAAGCCTGGTGTGCTGCAGTCCATAGGGTCATAAAGAGTTGGACACAACTTAGTGACTGAACAACAAACCAATAGTGGGCCTAACCTTCATAAACCCAGCAGATGCATCCTCTGGGGGCTCTGTTACTGTCCCAAAGTGTTCCAGGGAAGGTCAGTAGGTCTCCTAGAGGGCTTTTCATTATATTCCCAGGGCCCATGTTCCTAAAGAGAAAAATCACAGTCCATATCTTTAGTAGCTTCATCAAAGGAAGAAAGAGATAAATTTCTCCTTCAGAGATAGATAAAATTGTTTTGCTCTGTAAGTTAAAAACAAGCTTATACTTTTGACAATACACTTTCAGGGAGGTTTACCTTTAAAGGTTTTTAACCTTAAAAAAATATTGTTTATCCAAAAAATTATGGCCTGACATGATTATTCTGTGAGTAACTGGAGCTACCTGAAAAATATTTTGCTTTTTCATGTGTGCTTGTGTGTGTTATGTTGCTTCAGTCATGTCTGACTCTTTGTGATTGCACGGACCACAGTCCTCTAGGCTCCTCTATCCATGAGATTCTCCAGGCGAGAATACTGGAGTACTTTTTCATAAAACTAGATTTTTACTGGCAGTTACATAAATAGGTAGATCAATGGTGAGAATACTCACTGAAATCTAGAGCTGTGGCTTCCCCAAACCCTCGATACAGAAATTATCTTTCCTTTAGGTTCCAGCCATCCTAGTGCATGCAAGGGTGTGCCACACAGTGGTTGTAAATTTCACTTCTATTCACATATTTACTGATCTTTCAATCAGGTTGTGTTGTTTTCATTTCACTGAGCTGTAAGAGTTATCACATATTCAGGATATTAACCTCTGATCAGATATGACTTGCAAATACTTTCTCCCATTTTGCAAGTTTTTAAATTTTCTTGTTTATTTTCATTGTTTCCAGCACAGATATAGTTCATCTTGATGTTATCCAATTTTTTATATTTTTCTCATCACATGTGCTTTTGGAGTCTATCTAAGAGAAGGCAGTGGCATCCCACTCCAGTACTCTTGCCTGGAAAATCCCATGGGCGGACGAGCCTGGTAGGCTACAGTCCATGGGGTTGCTCAGAGTCAGACATGACTAAGCGACTTCATTTTCACTTTTCATTTTCATTCACTGGAGAAGGAAATGGCAACCCACTCCAGTGTTCTTGCCTGGAGAAT
>SJYA01009274.1:0-14619 GCA_006410615.1 Neotragus moschatus
CAGTTTATTTGAAGATACTCATAATGATACACATGCTGAACAGGAATATGCTACAGGAGGCATGTGAATTCTATTTTCTCAGGGAATCACGTTCAGTTAGGAAATCCCTGAAAATGCCCAGGGCCCTCCTATATCATACAGAGCTCCCTCTGTGAGAGGCCCTGTGCCATTTACACTGAGAATATATGCTCTTCTCTTGCTAGCTCAATTAAGGAATGTCTTTTCTAAAGGGGTAAAGGTATAACATGGGAGAACAATTGATTAGGAGTAGTTGATATGATGAACTGTTGATCAGGAAAACGTATTTGGCACCAAATGTTATAGCTAGTTAATTCATGTATCCCATCTATAATGAGTCAATGGAATCAACGAACAAAATAATCCTTGGAGACCCACATTTAAAAGTCACTAAGGAATGTTAATATAAGTTTTGGCAATCAATTTTCACAAGGTAGCAGTGGGAACATTGTCTTTGAGGACAAGAAATTGTGACAATAGCATTAGACACAAGTGATGGTGCAGGATAATAAAAGTCAATGATAAAATGTTTGATTTTTTTTAACAGTGTATAAGGCAATTAAATTGGCATAAGAAGCCTTTATCTACTTTCTTTAAACAACTCATGGGTACTATAAAAATATGAACATGAAAAGGAAAAAAAATGACATAGTAATTACCAGCATAAATTATGTTATAAAAGTAGCATCAGAGATTTTTCCCCTTAGCCAAAAGTACATAACTAAATCTGTAAAAACTTGTAATCTACCATTTATATACAACCTATGGAAATTCCATTTAATTATAAACATATAACTTTTATACATTTTTATATGAAAATTTTGTTTTCAAAAATGAAAGGCTACCTTTAGGTGAATCCAGGGCAGATCACATTTGTGATGACTCAGCAAAATAGCACATGAGAAATAATTTTAACATCAGGAACAAAGTCTTATATTTATGTCATATAAAAGAGTTTAGCCAAATGATGGTCATTTCATACAGTTGGCCAAATCTAGAAATCAGTAGGCATAGGGTGTATACTCATGTGATCTGACTTTGAATTATAGGTATACAATTTTAAGAGTTGTAACTAAATGAACTTTTTCAGGAAAATTTGTAGGGAGGTACATACAAGGCACAAGCTAGAATGAAGATTGCTGGGAGAAATATCAATAACTTCAGATATGCAGATGATACCACATTTATGGCAGAGAGTGAAGAAGATCTAAAGAGCCTTTTGATGAAAGTGAAAGAGGAGAGTGAAAAAGTTGGCTTAAAGCTCAANTGAAAAACTGCATTCTAGGATTCTAGAGATGGACAGTATAGGTTTAAAACTTGGTTCTGCTATCTTCTAGCTATAAAAGAATAAGAAATTCCTTAACCTCTCTGAACTTGGATTTCCTTATCTGTAAACTCAAATAGCAGTATGTTGGTATAAGGATGAAATGAGATCATCTATGGCAAATAGGTGGGGAAACAGTGGCTGACTTTATTTTGGGGGGCACCAAAATCACTGCAGATAGTAATTGCAGCCATGAAATTAAAAGATTCATACTCCTTGGAAGGAAAATTATGACCAACCTAGACAGCATATTAAAAAGCAGAGACATTACTTTGCCAACAAAGGTCCGTCTAGTCAAGGCTGAGGTTTTTCCGGTAGTTATGTATGGATGTGAGAATTGGACTGTAAAGAAAGCTGAACGCAGAAGAATTGATGCTTTGAACTGTGGTGTTGGAGAAGACTCTTGAGAGTCCCTTAGATTGTAAGAAGATCCAACCAGTCCATCCTATAGGAGATCAGTCCTGGGTGTTCATTGGAAGGACTGATACTGAAGCCGAAACTCCAGTACTTTGGCCATCTGATGCAAAGAGCTGATTCATTTGAAAAGACCCTGATGCTGGGAAAGATTGAGGGCAGGAGGAGCAGGGGATGACAGAGGATGAGATGGTTGGATGGCATCACCGACTCAATGGACGTGAGTTTGGGTAAACTCCGGCAGTTGTTGATGGACAGGGAGGCCTGGTGTGCTGCAGTCCATGGGGTTGCAAAGAGTTGGACATGACTGAGGGACTGAACTGAACTGAACTGATGTAATATGAAATGAAGTTTAAATTACTATGAGATTATATAGAGCACAGTTTAATAAACAGTAGCTTTCGATCATGTCTTTAAAACAATACAATATTTTGGATATATTCTTTTTTTTAATTAATTTTTACAGTACAGTTGCTTTACAATGTTGAGTTAGTTTCTGCTGTTCAGCAAAGTGAATCAGTCATATGTGTACATACATCCCCCCCTTTTTTGGGTTTCCTTCCCATTTAGTTCACCACAGAGCACTGAGTGGGGCTCCCTGTGCCATACAGCTTCTCGTTAGTAATCTGTTTTATATGTGTTCATAGTATCAGTAGTGGATAAATGTCAGTCCCAATCACCCAATTCATCCCACTCCCCTGGAGGTAGTCTTTTTCTCACACATTAGCTGATATTATTTTCTTTTGTTTGTTCAATGTCCATGGTCCCCAATCTTAATTCGTACTACTTCATTTGCTTCCCCTGCCCCTGACAAACAGGAATATGAGAACAAGAACATAGTTATTGGGGCTCTGCCAAGTTGAGAACCATATATCAAATTCCTGTTACGCCAGTGTTATGTGGCAGACTGGATGGGAGGGGAGTTTGTAGGAGAATGGATACATATATATGTATGGCCGAGTCACTCTGCTGTCCACCTAAACTATTATAACATTGTTAACTGGCCGTGTGCATGCATGCTAAGTTGCTGCTGTTGTGTCTAACTGTGTGCGACCCTATGGACTGTAGCCTGCCAGGCTCCTCTGTCCCTGGAATTCTCCAGACAAAAATACTGGAGTGGGTTGTCATGCCCTCCTCCAAGGGATCTTCCCAGCACAGGGATCGAACCCACCTCTCTTATATATCCAGCATTGGCAATATCAGTTGGGGTTGAACTGGGGTGATGATAATGGCAACCAAAAGGAAGGAGTTAGGGAATCGTGTAAAGAAAATGGGCAAGACCTGGTAAAGACTGGCTCTGATGGAACATAGAGGCGGTGAGGGTGAATAAGCAGTGACGTTAAAGATGACTCTGGGGACTTCCCTGCTGGTCCAGTGGCTAAGGATGTGCTCCCAAAGCAGGCGTCCTGGTTTCAATCCCTGGTCAGGGAGCTAGAGCGCACATGCGGCAGCTGAGTTCACGTGCTGCAACTAAAGTTGACACGAGTAAGAGCCGGCACAGCCAAATAAATAAATATATTTTTTAAATATATTTATAAAAAGATGACTCTGGAATTTTGATCCAGTGTACCTGAGAAAAGTAGAGTGTAATAATAGATCAGCCTGGGGAGATTCAGCTATAGAGACACAGAAGTTCTACTCTAGAAATATTTGGAATAATCTTCCTAACATCTTGCTTCACCACACAATATTTTTTTTTAGACATCTTCCAATAAATATTGTTACCACATACGTACATAAATAGTAGTCCTAAGTACTTTCATTTCTGGCACCCGAATTCTTTTTTTGGAAAAAGAAAATGCAAATATGTTCAGGTATCTATGTTGGTGCTTTTTAAAACTCGAGTTGACCAGAGGAGTATCTTGTATACATTGTTTGAGTGATAGCATTTCAGAGAAGAAATAGCTTTGGTAATGAAGAATCTCTAAAATTCAGTGATATGGTTTAATCTCATTAAACTCGATTGTATAACAAGGCCATCTGGTAGATGCATAGTCCAGACTTTGTAGGGTGGAAAAGGTTTTGTTGAGAAATAGAAATCTTACTGGCAATAAAAACTGAAGATAAACATGGGCTGAGTGCTAAGACTATCATTGTCTTGCTCTGGCCCCTAATACACAAGATTATATCATGGAGCCATCTCAGACAATTATACCAAATGACATAAAATGACCTATCATATTTCATATTTTAACGAATGATGTGTGTGTGTGTGTGTGTGTGTGTGTGAGAGAGAGAGAGAGAGAGAGAGAGAGAATGTGAGCAAACACCCAAGCAAACTTACATGCAAGAAGAAATGAAAGGGTGGCTTTAACCAAAGGGAATAATGAATTTTAATCAAACCCTGAGCTCCTTGAAATTGATTTGTAGTCTGAACTAAATTCAATCTTACACAGTTTATTTTTACTTCTCAAAGTGCTACTCAAGGTTTTATGAAAAGTAAAACATTGTGTTCTTCTTGAGCAAGATTTTCATAATTTCATGATAAATATATTAGACATTAGAATATTATGTTTCTTATAAAATATCTTATGGATTTAGATTAAATTGAATTAATTAAATCAAGTGAAAGTTCTTGGATTTCAATCCAGCAGTGTAGACGTAAAAATGAATAGACAGATGAAAGACTTGAGCTCTAGAACGAAGACTTTAGTAACTCAGTGCCTCTGGGTCTTACTCTCCACACGTGAAAGTGATGTGGAACTGTGGAATGCTTATCCAAGGGTCTTTTTAAACTCTAAAATCTGATTCTGTAATCCAAGGGCTAGACTTACTGACTTCCAGATTTCTCTGTAATATTGAGTAGATTATTAAGGACCCATCTTTGAAAAAAAAACCATTTAATAAAATCATACAAGATTTTTCCTTAACTTTTTCTTAAAAATAATTTTTGACTGGCAAACAAGTTGAAAAAATAGTGCAGAGAGTCCTTCACCCAGCCTCCCTTCATATTAGCACCTTGTATAACTATCAAGATGTGATCACCTAGAGCCAGATATCGAGAAGCCTGGCAGGTTACGGTCCATGGGGTCACAAAGAATTGGACACAACTGAAGTGACTTAGCACACATATAACTATAGTTGACACTTTTGAAAAGTATGACTAGACATTTTGAAGAACGTCCTTGAATTTAAGTTTGCTTGATGTTTGCTCATTATTAGATTGAGGTTCTGTATTTTTAGCAAATGTGCATACGCAAGTGTGTGTGTGTGTGTGTGTGCGTGCATGTGCATGCTCAGTCATGTCCGACTCTTTGCAACCCCATGGACTGTATAGCCTGCCAGGTGCCTCTATCCATGGCATTTTCTGTAAGAATACTGGAGTGGGCTGCCATTTCCTCCTCCAGGGGATCTTCCTGACCTAGAGATTGAACCCACGTCTCTTAAATTTCCTGTGTTGGCAGGCAGATTCTTCACCACTGAACCACCTGGGAAGCCCATTTTTGGAAAGAATACCACAAAAATGTGATGCCCTTCCCAGTGTATCCCAGCAGAAGGCACATGATGTCTGTTGTCCTTTTGCACTCTGACCACTTGTTTGCAGTGATGTCTATCAACCAGTAAAGTTGACAGACTTTCCCACTGTAAAGTTACTGTTCTCCCCTTTGCATAATAATTACTTTTGGAGAAATACCATGAGACTATGCAAATATCCTATTTTTTATCATACATTTGCCCATGAATCTTAGCATTCGTTGCTGATGCTCGCCTACAACCACTACTATTGCATTGTGATTTTCTGTTTCCATCATACCTTCTACACCTATTAATTGAAATTCTAATACAATAAAAAGACATCTTTTATTTATTTATCCCATTTTTAAAAATATCTGTGTTAACTTGTATATATTTTATTTCATGGGCTATAATCCATTACTGTATTTATTTTTGTTGCTTGAATTTTCCTATATTTTGCCATTAGTAGTTCCATCCAGTTGGTTCCTGTGTTCTTCACCATTTCCCATTCTTCTATGAACATCTTCCTTACTTTCTGATAACATAAGATACTGGAAGCTCATTTTTCATTTTCCCTGGAATCAACCATTCTTCAGAGAGCTCTAGTTCTTTTTATTGAAGAATGGTATCTAGAAACCAAGGTCTGGATACTAGGTGTTCTTATGGCTCAGGGTGTCAAGATAAGACTTGTAATGCACTGAATGCTATAGATTGCTGCTGCTAAGTCGCTTCAGTCTTGTCGACTCTGTGCGACTCCATAGATGGCAGCCCACCAGGCTCTACCGTCCCTGGGATTCTCCAGGCAAGAGCACTGGAGTGGGTTGCCATTTCCTTCTCCAATGCATGAAAATGAAAAGTGGTGAAAGTAAAGTTGCTCAGTCGTGTCCCACTCTTCACGACCCCATGGACTGCAGCCCACCAAGCTCCTCCGTCCATGACATTTTCCAGGTAAGAGTACTGGAGTGGAGTGCCGTTGTATTCCCATACATTATACTAAATTTCAAACCGTGAATATTAACTTGAAATCAACAACTTACATTTTTATTTTTCAACCTGTATCTTGTAAGTTAGCATTTTTGCATTTGTCGACAACAGGTATTTTGGCAATGTTAATATTATTCAGCTAATGTTGAGAACAGCTACTAGTTTTCTTCATTTTAAATATGATAATAGAATATTTTCTGATTATATGGTGGCTCAAAGGTAAAGAATCCATCTGTTAATACAGAGACGTAAAAGCCATGCCTTTTTTTTATATTGCTTTTTAGTATGTTCTATAATTCCTTTGATAGCCAGGCATGATGTACTGGGTAAAAGGAACTGCTGTAAATAGACCTGTACTAATATGGCGGTAGGCTCTGGCCAGGAGTTGGGGCAGGTGGATGTTTTGTGGTGTGTGGTTAGATCTCAGTCTTTTTTCCTGTATCATTTTTTACTAAAGTTTTTCAAAATAATTTGTAGATGTTATAATACTTCATTATATTTTTATTGGGGTATAATTGTTTTAAAATGCTGTGCTGGATTCTGCTACACAATGAAGTGAATCAGCTCTACGTGTATACACATACATCTCATCCCTCTTCCCAACATCTGCTGAATCACCGAAAAAGCAAGAGAGTTCCAGAAAAACATCTATTTCTGCTTTATTGACTATGCCAAAGCCTTTGACTATGTGGATCACTATAAACTGTGGAAAATTCTGAGAGAGAGGGGAATACCAGACCACCTGACCTGCCTCTTGAGAAACCTGTATGCAGGTCAGGAAGCAACAGTTAGAACTGGACGTGGACCAACAGACTGGTTCCAAATAGGAAAAGGAGTACATCAAGGCTGTATATTGTCACCCTGCTTATTTAACTTATATGCAGAGTACATCATGAGAAACGCTGGGCTGGATGAAGCACAAGCTGGAATCAAGATTGTCGGGAGAAATATCAATAACCTCAGGTATGCAGATGACATCACCTTTATGGCAGAAACTGAAGAAGAACTAAAAACCTTCTTGAAGAAAGTAAAAGAGAAGAGTAAAAAAGTTGGCTTAAATCTCAACATTCAGAAAACAAAGATCATGACATCCAGTCCCATCACTTCATAGCAAATAGATGGGGAAACAGTTGGAACAGTGGCTGACTTTAGTTTTTGGTGCTCCAAAATCACTGCAGATGGTGACTACAGCCATGAAATTAAAAGACGCTCACTCCTTGGAAGGAAAATTATAACCAATTTAGACAGTCTATTAAAAAGCAGACATTACTTTGCCAACAAAGTCTCATCTAGTCAAGGTTATGGTTTCTCCAGTAGTCACATATGAATGTGAGTGTTGGACTCTAATTAAAGCTGAGCGCAGAAGTATTGATGCTTTTGAACTGTGGTGTTGGAGAAGACTCTTGAGAGTCCCTTGGACTGCAAGGAGAGCCAACCAGTCCATCCTAAAGGAGAGCAGTCCTAGGTATTCATTGGGACTGATGTTGAAGCTGGATTCAACATCCAGCTTGGCCACATTGGCCTTCTGATGTGAAGAGCTGACTCATTTGAAAAGACCCTGATGCTGGGAAAGATTGAGGGCAGGAGGAGCAGGGGATGACAGAGGATGAGATGGTTGGATGGCATCACCGACTCAGTGGACATGAGTTTGGATAAACTCCGAGAGTTGGTGATGGACACGGAGGCCTGGTGTGCTGTGGTTCATGGGGTCGCAAAGAGTAGGACACGACTGAGCAACTGAACTGAACAGCCCTCTTGGACCTCCCTCCCACCGACCCCTTATCTGGCCACTCTAGGTCAGCACAGAGTGCTGAGCTGAGCTCCCTGCACTATACATCAGATTCCCACAAGCTGTCTGAGCTCTCAGTCTTTTAGTGAGCCTATTCTTCTGGACTATGAGCTTCACAGATGCTTCTGAGTTGAGACAGGATGGCAAAAGTAGGTTGAAGTTGGGTATTTCCCTCCCTCCAGGTTAGACTCTAATAATACCCCAGTTATCTCTGGTTGACTACCTTCTCCTGGCAGACCTTTTTAGGGAGAATAGAGTGCTCTGGTATATTTCTGATTGGTTTCTTCTCTCCTCCCCTCTGCCAGAGGCAGGAGGAAACTGTTTTCTGATGTTCACTGTGGAGATACCAGAGAAAAAACTCACAAACATGGCCCTGCCCCCACCCCCTAGTGACTGGACCTCTGGAGGGTTTAATTCTCAGTGTTGTCCACACTGAGCTGCCTGCACTTACCAATACAGTCTGGGTTTCCCTGCCCCCTGCTCTGGTTCCCATGGAGGCTGCTGCTCTGAGAAGCTGTGTTTCTCTGCATTTGCCTGAGAGTCTCTCCAATGTGGAGGCAGCACTGTGTCCTGTGACCTCACTGCTCTTATGGATCTAAGAAGAGTTGTTGATTTTTCAGTTTGTTCAGCATTTTACTTGCTCAGATGGAGTGGTGACTTCCAAGCTTTTTACATGCTAGACCAGAAACCAGAAGTCAGACAGTTTAAATCCCAACTGACTACTTTCCAAGCATTCAATTGTTGGAGCTGGCTTCTTTCTGAAACCCACGGCACCATTAATAAGGCAGGATATCATGTATCCTTGATCTCTGTTGTGTTTAGTTAATAAAAACTCTGTGGCCAGCCATGGCTCCTTTTTTTAAGAGGGGTGGGGTGAGTGGGAGTAAG
The DNA here is from genome assembly GCA_006410615.1 of Neotragus moschatus. Lineage (NCBI taxonomy): Eukaryota > Metazoa > Chordata > Mammalia > Artiodactyla > Bovidae > Neotragus > Neotragus moschatus. The sequence continues at coordinate 8,874 of SJYA01009274.1, forward strand.
TTCTCCTATAGTTAGAATCTCTCGTTATTTCTGACTTCCCAGTGTCTGTTCTTTATATAAGTCATATTTAAATTTATGAATATATGATTTTAAAACTGAAGTTTAGTGTCATTCACTGAAGCATCCCTTCTATCTTTGCACACCCTGGATATCTTCCCGAGAGTTCACTTCCCACTTAGGAACCCAGTTCAAATGTCACTTCCTCAGAAACCCTCTCCTGACTCTTGTCCTTCCTCTAAAAACACTTCTCTCAGATTGAAATGACTCCAGTACTCCTGCCTGGAAAATCCCATGAATGGAGGAGCCTGGAAGGCTGCAGTCCATGGGGTCACTAGAGTTGGACATGACTGAGCAACTTCACTTTCACTTTTCACTTTCATGCATTGGAGAAGGAAATGGCAACCCACTCCAGTGTTCTTGCCTGGAGAATCCCAGGGACGGGGGAGCCTGGTGGGCTGCCGTCTCTGGGGTCACAGAGTCAGACAGCAGCAGCAGCAGATTGAAATGACACATTTTTTGTGGTCTTTTGATAAATGTTTCTTTTGCCCCTTGAGACTGTCCCCTTTATTAGTTGAGGGCAAGCCCTGGATTTAATTTTTCTCGTTATGGAAGCCTAGTACCCCAAGCAGTGGCCGCCACTGGAGGCAGCTAGTAAATGTTTGTTGAATAAATGAATGAATAAACCCATTTCCTCACAGCCACATACATTGGCATATAAACTCTTCCCTCATCTCTTTACCTAGCAACTGTCTTACAACTCTAAGTCCAGTGAGCTATCTTATTCTTGTGTAAAATAAGAACAGATGTGGACAGAAAGACAATTACCATATGATATCACTTATATGTGAAATCTAAAGTATGACACAAATGAAGTTATCTATGAAACAGAAACAGACTCACAGAGATAGAGAATGGAGCTATGGTTGCCAAGGGGGAGAGGGATGGGGAAGGACGGACTGGGAGTTTGGGATTAGCAGAGGCGAACTATTATATATAGGATGGATAAACAACAGGCAGTTTGGTGTACAACAGAGGGAACTACATTCAGTATCCTGTGATTAAACCATAATAGAAAGAAAGAATACAAAAAAAGATGTTTATATCTATTTAGCTAAATCACTTCCTTGGGCTTTTCAGGTGCCTCAGTGATAAAGAATCCACTTGCCAATGCAGGAGACATGGGTTCAGTCCCTTAGTTGGGAAGATCCCCTGGAAAAGNTACATTGGCATATAAACTCTTCCCTCATCTCTTTACCTAGCAACTGTCTTACAACTCTAAGTCCAGTGAGCTATCTTATTCTTGTGTAAAATAAGAACAGATGTGGACAGAAAGACAATTACCATATGATATCACTTATATGTGAAATCTAAAGTATGACACAAATGAAGTTATCTATGAAACAGAAACAGACTCACAGAGATAGAGAATGGAGCTATGGTTGCCAAGGGGGAGAGGGATGGGGAAGGACGGACTGGGAGTTTGGGATTAGCAGAGGCGAACTATTATATATAGGATGGATAAACAACAGGCAGTTTGGTGTACAACAGAGGGAACTACATTCAGTATCCTGTGATTAAACCATAATAGAAAGAAAGAATACAAAAAAAGATGTTTATATCTATTTAGCTAAATCACTTCCTTGGGCTTTTCAGGTGCCTCAGTGATAAAGAATCCACTTGCCAATGCAGGAGACATGGGTTCAGTCCCTTAGTTGGGAAGATCCCCTGGAAAAGGAAATGGCAACCCACTCCAGTATTCTTGCCTGGAAAATCCCATGAACAGAGGAGCCTGGTGGGCTGCAATCCATGGGGTTGCAAAGGAGTCTGACATGACCTGGCAACCAAACAACAGAAATTAATGCAACATTGTTAATCAGCTATACTTCAACAAAATTTTAAAAAATAGACATGGAAGTCAAGATGGTGATGATCCTTTAAATAAACTTGGGCTTCTTCTCCTAGGATTATGGAAGATGCCACTCAAGATGTTGCACTTATTCTTGGCAAGCAGAACCCTTGACCTTAATTCTCTAAGCACTGGGCATTTAAATGCCAGATTTCTAGACCAAGAGAACCAGTATCCAGCTTGATAGAAGTAGCACCAATAGCATATGGGAGTCAGGGGGGCCCATATTCTCATTTCTTCACCCATCATTTTCAGCTCCGTAACCCTGCATGTAACACTTATATCTCTGAACTTAGCTTCTCTAGCCTTAAAAGGAGGGTCATCAGAGCAATGCCCTATGGCTCAAGATTGTTGTGAAGACACCTTGCAAACCATAAAGAACTCTACACAGTCAATATATGTTATTTCTTAACCTCACCCACTAAAGAGAGGTGAGAGGGACCCGAAAGAAGCTCTAATGCTGAGATTCAGATGCTCTAATGCTTTGCACCAGACCTAGCCGTGTGCCTTAAGGCAATGACTCAGGTAACCTTCCTAGAGCTTCCTTCCTATGAGAGGAGGGCGAGTGATTTCCAAGATAACTAACACAGCCACAAAATCCTCCTTAGTGTTTCCAGTCTGCAAGCCCTGTTCATGTGACACTCTTCTTTCTGTATATGGCCATTATCTTTTATTTTTTGCTCACATTTTTCTGGGGTGACACTAGTAATAGCCCCTTTCCTAAAATCTACCAACCTTAATAGAGTTTCATGAGAGCTTGAGTGTACCACAGAATGTGTGGGGTCTGGCCGGCATTCTGGCTAAACTGTGATTAGGTGAAGCTCATTGGAGGGGTGCTCAGCCCCTCTCACCTCCAGCTTTCTTTTCTTTCTATCCTTAACAGCTCCTCTACATCAGCTGCAGAAGCTGACACTATTTCCTCTTCTCAAATGGGCAGTGGAGAAGGATCTAACATCCTTGTTCCCATCCAAATATAAATGATGGGGTTGGGGTGGGGAGAGTAGGTTGCACCCAGGGACTCGGATCCAGTGAGTGCTGGCCCACATCTTTAACAAGCCCCGTGGAGAGCTGACTGATAGACTGTCAGTACTATCAGTACTCGAAGGGCAGAAAATGTGTCAGTTTGCTCACTGCTGAATCCTTGGCAGCTAGGACAGGACTTGGCTCATGCTGGGAGTTCAATCACAAGTTGCTGAATGAGGCTGTTCAGTAGAGGGAATTGCTTTTTCCTTCCTCTCCTCCCTCTCTGGCAACTCTATACATTTGTGTCTTAGTGTATCAGTTTTCTTGGGCTGCCATAGCAAAGTACCATACACTGTGATGGCTCAAACAACAAAAGTTTATTTCCTTGCATTTCTGGAGGCTACCAATCCAGGTTGAGATATGGGCAGGAGTGGTTTCTCCTGAGGCCTCTTCCTTTGGTTTGTAGACAGCATTTTGCTTTTGTGTCTGCAGGTTGTCATTTCTCTGTGTGTGTCTGTGTCCAACTTTCCTCTTCTTACAGGACAGCAGCCAGATGAAATGAGGGTCCACTCGAATGACCTCACTTTAACTCACCTCTTTAAAGACAATTCAGTTCGGTTCAGTTCAGTTGCTCAGTCGTGTCCGACTCTTTGCGACCCCATGAATCACAGCACACCAGGCCTCCCTGTCCATCACCATCTCCAGGAGTTCACTCAGACTCAAGTCCATCGAGTCAGTGATGCCATCCAGCCATCTCATCCTCTGTCATCCCCTTTTCCTCCTGTCCCCAATCTCTCCCAGCATCAGTCTTTTCCAATGAGTACTGGAGTTTCAGCTTTAGCATCATTCCTTCCAAAGAACACCCAGGACTGATCTCCTTTAGAATGGACTGGTTGGATCTCCTTGCAGTCCAAGCGGACTCTCAAGAGTCTTCTCCGACACCACAGTTCAAAAGCATCAATTCTTTGGCGCTCAGCTTTCTTCACAGTCCAACTCTCACATCCATACATGACCACAGGGAAAACCATAGCCTTGACTAGACAGACCTTTTCTCTAAATAGAGTCACCTTCTAAGGTACCAGAGATTAAGACTTCAACATCAAACTTTGGTGGGTGGGGAGATACAATTCAGTTCATAACACTTAGCAGACTTTTAAAGTCCCACGCGGTTTTTAATCATAGGATTTTCTCTGTCAGGATGGATATGAGAGTAGTGTCTTAATGGGGCAGTGGAGCCAGCAGGACGTCCTGGGGCTCCAGGACCTGAAAGCATTTCTTTGTCCGCCTGTTTCCCGTTTGTAGGGAATAGACTTCGCCCTCCGCGACCTACCCTGAGTTCCAAAGGGCAGGTTCAAATAGTTGCTGATCAGGGAAGGGAGGGGATCCAGAGACAAGGGAGGAGCAGCCAAGAAACAGTAGTGCAGCCTTGGGGCAGGGTCCTCATTCCACCTCAAGGGATATACACAGCAATATCTTTGACGTCTTCAACAGAACTAAAACCCCCAACATTTAGAAAGTGTTGATTCATGAAGCATTCTTCATTTTAGAGAAGGTCACAGTTTGATATTCTCTAGAACCAGAGAAGCTCCTCAGGAGACCACCTGAGGCCGGATTAAAGGAATCCAGCTCCTGCACATACCTGCATCCGTATCAGCAACCCCACCCTTGAACCATCACCCTCCCCCCGCCCCTCCTCCCCCGCCCCAGTTGGGACACAGTTTTGAATGGCATGAGTCCCTGTGTCCCCCTTTGTCTGGCAGAGCAATAAAATTCTTTTCTACTTCACCCGAAACTCTGTCTCTAAGATTCAAATCAGCACCGGTGTTCAGAGGCTGAGTTTTCGACATCAATACCAGACTCTTTTGGAGACTGTGAAATCATTCCCAATAGGCAGCCACTTATAAATGAGAATGGTCCTAAAGAAATAAACTTTTCCCCCAAATGGTTTTAGCAACTGACTGGACAGTACACATATTATAAGTGTGACCACAACAGGGTAAAGTGAAATGCCTTTGATCCAGTGACATGGGCCACAACCAGCAAAGCATCAATCAGTGGTGGGCAAAGGGCAATGCTTACGGCCACAGGATGCTAATAACATGTAGAAAACGATTTTCGTAAGGCAGACTCATCATTTGATAGTTCACTTTTATTTTTGTGGGATTTTTTAAAAAAAGAAAATAAACCCTCAGTAAATTAGAATGTTGCAACCTAATACCACAGTCCAGCTCATAAATGTTTTCCTTCAGAGTTCATTTGGAAGCATTTCAGACAGATTGTTAGGATTATTACTTTCTGGGATAAAATCATGCATTTTTTTTCCCAAACATTTCTTCCTCTACTCGTAACCCTCCACTCAGTAATGTTTTGCATGTTGCAATAAAAAGGCAAGAAAAAAAAAATCTGTCTATTTTTAGATGAACACATTTGCCAAACTCAAGGAGACTTATCTAAATGCCTGCTTCCCACAGACATGGGCTGTTTTTCCAGTGCCAAACTCATAAGCCAATTTTTAACCCGCTTAAGAGTCAACATGGCCATGTTTCCACCCATCATTTTACACATAAAGCCCATTATTTTACACATTATCTTTAATCCCATCATTTCTTTTAAAATCATCCTTGTATGAAAGTGAGCAGATCCCGGGTGGGTCCAGGTAGACATCTATACTTGACAATCCTCATTCATCTTTAAAATGCTACGGAAAGGGGCTTAACAGAGATGGAGCCAAGATGGTGATGAGGAGTGTCTGGAGGAAATGCTGTGGGCTGTGAGTATCGGCAGTGCCAAGACAGGAGCCAGAAGTCTATGGATGATCAGCTCAGGGAGCTGAGTCTTAGAGGTGGGCCAGTGGGATGTCCAAGTCTGGTTGAACCA
>SJYA01009276.1:0-15192 GCA_006410615.1 Neotragus moschatus
ATTTGGCTTAAAACTCAACATTCAGAAAACGAAGATCATGGCATCTGGTCCCATCACTTCATGGCAAATTGATGGGGAGACAATGGAAACAGTGAGAAACTTTATTTGGGGGGACTCCAAAATCACTGCAGATGGTGATTGCAGCCATGAAATTAAAAGATGCTTGATTCTTGGAAGAAAAGTTATGACCTACCTAGACAGCATATTAAAAAGCAGAGACATTACTTTGCTAACAGATGTCCATCTAGTCAAAGCTATGGTTTTTCCAATAGTCATGTGTGGATGTGAGAGTTGGACTATAAAGAAAACTGAGTACCAAAGAATTGATGCTTTTGAACTCTGGTGCTAGAGAAGACTCTTGAGCGTCCCTTGGACTGCAAGGAGATCAAACCAATCAATCCTAAAGGAAATCAACCCTGAATAGTCATTGGAAGGACTGATGCTGAAGCTGAAGCTCCAATTCTTTGGCCACCTGATGAAAAGAGCTGACTCACTGGAAAAGACCCTGATGCTGGGAAAGATTTAAGGCAAAAGGAGAAGGGGGCAGCAGAGAAAGAGATGATTAGATAGCATCACCGACTCAATGGACATCAATTTGAGCAAACTCTGGGAGACAGTGGCCGTCAGAAGAGCCTGGCATGCTGCAGGCCATGGGATCGCAAAGAGTTGGACACGACTTAGCAATTAAACAACAAACTGTAAAAATAATGTTTCCTCTCAGGGCCAAGGTCAGGCATATGTCCTGCTCATTATAAAAGATTTGGGTTCTTTTGGACTTCCCTGGTAGTCCAGTGGTTAAGAATCCACCTGCCAACCCAGGGGGAAATGGGTTTGTTCCCTGGTTTGGGAAGATTCCACATGCTACAGCGCAACTATGCCCATGTACCACAACTACTGAAGCTTGCTTGCCCTAGAGCCTGAGCTTTACAACAAGAGAAGCCACTACAGTAAGAAGCCCTTCACACCTCAAGTAGAGAGCAGCTCCCACTGACTTCAACTAGCGAAAGACTATACCCAGCAATGAAGACCCAGGGCAGCCAAAAATAAACAAGAAAAATAAAAAAGATTTGGGTTCCCTAAACTTGGGGGTTCTCACCTACAATCCACTGGGTATGTAAGCACCACCTGGCTCTCTTCATGTTGCCCGGTGGGCACTGGAGCTCAGAACGAGTGCAAATGTTGATACTCTGGCTACTGCTATGAGTATGAATGATATATTGTTCTTTGTCTACAGCTCAGGAACATTTTTGTTTTCTGCCAGAATGAAACTGTGCCAGGCAAACTTCTTAGCTTGTAAATAGGGTAAAATTCCTCGGTTCCTTGTAATTCCTCGGTTCCTTGTAATTCCTCGGTTCCTTGTAATACCTCAGTTCTTGCGTTGAGATCTTTCCTAAGATGCCCCTTACTTTTTGCCCTTCAGGTTCCTGAGAGAACCTGTGTCTCCATAATGAATTTCCTTTTTATTTGCATTTAAATGGGCTCCCCCTTTTTTTTTGTAATCAAAATAGTCCTGATACTGTAGCAAAAGTGGGATCAGACTGCTCACCACTCAAAAGCTGATAAGGTGGCAAGATTGGTAGAAAGGAAAGTTTGCTTTACTTTAGATTGCAGAAATTGGAGGAGGGGGAGGAACGGAGAGAGATGGTATCCTGTCTAGAGATCGACTCCTTACAATCAGGGGCAAGAGCTTTTATAGACAAAGGAGGCGGCTACATGTAGAAACAGTACAGACACCTCTGACAGTCATCTTGAAATTGGTCATCGGTGGTCTGATCAGCATCAGGTTGGTTGTTTTAAGTACAGTTACTCTTCAGGTCCACCGTCCATTTTGTTCCCATTTCCAGGAGGCCAGTTCTTGGAACTGTATCATGACTACAGTCTGGTCATCATATAGTTAACTTCTTCCACCTGCTGGGGGTTTTAGTATCCACAGGACAGCTCACAGTATATGGCTCAGAATATTATCTATAGCCCTTGAGAAAGAGCTAAAGGTCCTTGACTTTGCTTATTGACTAAACTATTATTGTTTTGTCCTATTTTCCTTTGCTTCTATATGTTCTTGCTTCCCTGTTTAGACGACTTCTTTGGCTAAAGTTTTTGCATAGACAAAAGGCTGGCAGAGAATATGGAAGGGAAGGACCACAGGGTCCTGTTCAGTTTCAGTACCATCAAGAAAATCTATTTCTTTTTGAAAATAGAGCAATAGGGGGGAATATTCGAGTGGTTTTTCTAAATGCTTTCATTCAACAAATCTTTGTTGAGCCGTATTATGCTGGATGCTGGGGCTACAATAGTAAGTAGCATGTGGTTCATAGAGGTTCAGTTATCCATAAGAGAAGCAGCCTTAAGTATAAATAAAGCAACACATATTAGTTGCAAACTGTGAGAAGTGTTGTGAAGAAAACAAAAAGGAGGTGAAGGAAGGGGATAAAAAGGGAGGCTACTTTACAAAGAGCGATTGGAGAAGGTGACTTTGGGAGAGGCATATTTAAGCTGAAATGTGAAGGATGAGAAGGCCAAAGATCAGTATAAATTGAAGGAACAGTAAGTGCCAAAGCTTTGAGATGGAAAGAGTTTAGGAAATGTGAAAATTGAGAGAAGAACAATTGTGAATAAATGTAGGGAGTAGTGGGAAGAATGCCAGATGGGGATTTAGGCCAGATTACTCAGGGATTTACTCTGTGTACAATGGGAAGCCCTTGGAGAGTTTTAAGAACTTAAGTGACAGGACCCAATTTACATTAAAGAAAACAAGTTTTGCTGTTGTATGGAGGATGGGTTCGAGGAAAGCAAAATTGGAAGCAGAGAGACCCGTTATGAGGTTGTTGCTTTATCCAGGAAAGAAATAATGGTGGCCAAAAACAAGTGGTAGCAGTGGAGACAGGGAAAGTGGGTCCTGTGTGACTGGGACAGTGGATGTGGGTGGGGGTGGCAATCTGGGAAAGTGGTGGGTGGGGAAGGTCTGGGGCTGTTCAAATCATGACTGCCATTTGGGGCTATGTTTAGTTGTACATTTCTATGTAGTACCCCAGGGAAGATATCAAGTTGGCCACGGGAGGTTGAAGCCTAGAGTTAGATATAAATTTGTGGATCATCAACATATACATAGTATTTGGTCCCAGGATCATAATTTCCAGGTTTCTTTCAGTTTACTTTCTTTCCCAGGACTTAGTGCTCATCCTTGGTGTCTCAGATGGTAAGGAAACTGCTTGCAATACAGAAGACCTGGGTTCAACCCCTGGATCAAGAAGATCTCCTGGAGGAGGAAATGGCAACCCACTCCAGTATTCTTGCCTGGAGAATCCCATAGACAGAAGAGCCTGGTGGGCTACAGTCCATGGGGTCACAAAGAGTCAAAGAGGACTAAACGACTAACACTTTCACTTTCTCCCCAAATTGGGATGTGCAGGAACTTCTGAATCTCCTGCAACCGCCCCCCACCCAGAACATTAAGAACCGGAAGCACCATGTTCGGATTTCTCTCTGCTTAATGGTGCCACCATGACTATCTTTTNCCTGGAGGAGGAAATGGCAACCCACTCCAGTATTCTTGCCTGGAGAATCCCATAGACAGAAGAGCCTGGTGGGCTACAGTCCATGGGGTCACAAAGAGTCAAAGAGAACTAAACGACTAACACTTTCACTTTCTCCCCAAATTGGGATGTGCAGGAACTTCTGAATCTCCTGCAACCGCCCCCCACCCAGAACATTAAGAACCGGAAGCACCATGTTCGGATTTCTCTCTGCTTAATGGTGCCACCATGACTATCTTTTTCTTACTCTGGCATTCCAGGTTGATGAGGGCCTTCCTACAAGGTGGCCTCCTCCCAGAAACCCTGACAGAAAGGTGTCTTTGCTTTCAAGCTCCACCTCAACCTACTTGAAGGGTTTTTACTGACACAGTTTCATGGGGATAGAGTTCTGGGCCACTTCTCAGTTTATATCCATCCATGTTCATGTCTATAAACTAAAATAACATCACCTCCTTCTCTCCCAAGCATAAGTGTTTATTCTTTAAAGACTATTTTTTAAAACCACGTGGGTTTTTCGGACATATAAGTTACACACCAAAACATTCACCCACTTGGGTGTGTAATTTAATGAATTTTAATAACACTCAAAGTGATAAACATAGCTGTGCAGCCATCATCACCATTCTTTGTGGACTATTTCCATCACTCCCTAAAAATCTTCTGTGCTCATTTGCAGACATTCCCTGTTTCCTCCACCATGGCTCCAGGCAACCACTAATCTATTTTTGGCACTTTTTTGGCCTTTCCTAGACATTTCATATAAATGGAATCATGCAATATGTGGTCTTTTGTGTCTGGCTCCTCTTACTGAGCATAATGTTTTTGAATTTCATCCAAGTTGTAGCATACAGCAACATTTCATTACTTTTTTATTCCTGAATTTCCTTCCATTGTGTGGATGTACAACATTTTGTTTATCCATTTGCTTGCTAATTGTCATTTGGGTTGATTTTGGCTATTATGAATAATGCTGCAGAAATAGCATTCTTATTCGCCAACCTTAGTCACATGTTGAAAGAATCACACATAATTTTAAAAAATTGTGAGTTAAGGGTGTAATTTGTTGTGTATTTTCCAGTTCTTTTGGAAATTTGGTTATACGGTATATATAGTTTTAAAAGTAAACTTTATTCATTTGATTAAAAGTTATCATGAGATAGTTCAGTCACACACAAAGGCATTAGGATAATAACAAAAAAAATCATGTACCTACCACAGTTCAAGAAATATTTCTCTGTCTAGGAGATAACTGCTCTCATTAATTTGTATTTTCATTCCCATTCATGTCTATGTACTTTTACACATAGACATTCTTATAAAATACATAGTATTTTCTGTGTGATTTTAGACTGAATATACACTGTATGAAAAGTAATGGTACTATGTGTTCTTCTTAGTACTTTAGTACTAACTTATTTTTCTTTTCATGATAGCCACATTAAGTTGAACAAATACTATCCCCACTTCACAGATAAGGAAACTGAGGCCAACAGAGGTTAAGTTACCTGCCAAGGTCACACAGGTAGTAAATAGTAGAGCTGGGTTTGAACTCAGGAGTCTGACTCCAGAGTATCTACATGACTATGCCACACTATTTCAAATATTACATTGTTATACTGTGTTTCTTTTGCAACCTGCTTTTCCCTTCAATGTTATATTTGCAAGATTCCCCCATAATGATGAATGAAGCCATAGTTCCTTCCTTTTCATTACAACAGGGTATTTTGTTCAGTGACTAGGCCACAATTCAGTTATTCATTCTACTATTAATAGAGATGCTTACCAACAATACTGCAAGTACATTCTTGAACAGGTCTTCCTGTGCACACATGCAAGAGTTCCTATAGGGTATATATCTACAGAAAACATTTCTGGGTCCTATGGTATGTGCATCTTCAAACTAACTAGATATTTCCAGTTATTTTCCATAATGATGATGTCATTTCACTTGCAAGAAATCAGCTTGAAAAACATTCTTCTGTCCTGGTTACAATATAAAAAATAACCAAGCACTACAAGATACTGGAATAAAATGCCAAAAAAAGTGACAAGAATGGAAGTTAAAAAGAAGAGTCTAGTAACCCAAATTTGCCATTTATCAATTTTCTCGTCTCCTTTTCCTTTCTTCCTAAGCTATATTCAACTCTTGGATCTTTCCTGAAAAGCATGAACCTGATATATTACTACAAATATTAAAACCCCTGAATTCTTTACAGAGGAGTGAATTATTTTGAAGTGGAGTGCCTTCATAGTTCAGTGTTTCCTTGATCCCCTCTTTTCCTTAAACATTGCCATCGATTTCTTCTCTACCACCCTGAAACTTGCTATTTTTTATACTCACAATCATGGAGCATTAAAGAGTTGAAACTCTCTTTCATATATAAATAGAGAGAGAGACCCCAAGTAACTTTTTTCAGTGAAGAACCTGTAAAGTTGTAAGCAAACAAAAAGTTTAGTGTAGGAAATTTTAGTTCAGTTGTTTGATAATTTACATGCATCTAACTTTAATACTGCATAAGAAAACTTCTTTGTTTGGCTGTGCTGGGTCTTCATTGCTGTGTGGACTTTTCTCTACTTGTGGCTACTCTCTAGCTGAAGTGCACGAGCTTATCGCCATGGCTTCCTTTGTTGCAGAGCACAGGCTCCGAAGCGTTCAGGCTTCAGCAGTTGCAGCTCCCAGGCTCCAGAGTACAGGCTCAGTAGTTGTGGTGTACTACGCTTAGTTGCCCAGCAGCATGAGGGATCTTCCCGGACCAGGGATTGAACCCGTGTCTCCTGCATTAGCAGGTGAATTCTTTACCACTGAGCCACCAGGCAAGCCTGAAAATTTCTTACATAAAAGGAATATAAGCAAATTTTGGAAGGTAAATGTTCCTTTTGAAATATTTTTGCCTCAAGATTCTTTTCAAAAGCTTTCTCTCTCATACATTTAAAATGGAATCAAGTGTAGTTTGCTTCTAAATTATGAGCAACATTCTGCTTCCTCTGCAGCTTGGAGGGACATCATGGATGATGCCTTTCAGGTGGTGGAGGGTGGAAGGAGAGAGGGAGCCTCCCAAACATGAGCTCATGGAAGATTGTAAACATTCATTACACTTTTATTCTTCAGATCAACTAGGCACCTTCATTTATTTGTCTTGCCCCTCTACCTACCATGCTTTCTGAAGCTGCCTCACCTTCTCTGTGTTCATCTGTCATCAGTGTCTTCTCCCTTGTCCTAGGGTGGCAGGACAGGATTGACAATGTTTAAGTGCTCCCTTCTTGGATACTTTCTTTCACTTGATGCCCCATCCCCATAGAAGATATACTCTTTCATCTCACAGATGCTTCCTGTCCTTCCTGATGTGCCTTATAGAGCAGAGCCTGCAAATTCAAATGCCCACAGTAGCCAGAAAGGCAACTTGACTGAGGAAAAGTGGAAAGGGATCACAGAGAACTGGAATGATGCCCCATAAAAGGAAGTGGCTACTACCAAGCTCCTGTTGATTCTTACCATTGGAAAATGGGATCCCAATATTGCCAGGTCTTTTGATTTCTCAGGTGATCTGGAAATACAGCTTTTTAGGTGAAATTCTTCCACTGTTAAATGCTGGAACCTAACTCAGTAAAGACAACAGAAACACTCTACAACTTAAACTAAGTTGGAGGGCTGGCAGTGGCTTGCGGGCTGCCATTTTACCACCTTTACTTTAAGGAGAGTTCTGTCTTGGCCAGCTTGATTCCCAGACCTTTTGCAGAGTTGATAATGCAGAATTGAAAAAACTGAGTAGAGAGAACCAAGATCTCGAGGGTAAAATGAAATACATAAGGACCTAACTGAATGAGGTGGATGATCTAGATAACAAAGAGCTTGGAGGAAAGGGGGTTAAGAGAAACAGAGTTTCCAGAGTTGGGCAGTCAGGTGTGGAAAGTGGGAAGGATGCTCTAGAGGAGTGCTGCATGAGAAATCTTCTTAGGGTGCAGGTAAGGTGAGGAAAGAGCATGAATAAGTGTCAGTAAATACGGGTCACATTTTAACGATCCTCGGAGAAATTAGGTAGAGACTGGAATTCTTTTTTAAAGATCTTTTTGGATGCGAAGGATTGGGCTTTTAAATTGTGGCAAAAATAAAGGAAGGAAGGGAAGAAAACTTAATAAAAAAGAAAAAACAAAAATAAAATGTAACTCCATGTGAAGACCAGGTCACTTCGAGTCCTGGGAATTAGTAGGCATAAGTTACTTGATTGCTGACAACAGAAACAATTCTGGGTAAGTTAAGAAGAAAACAGATTGATTAGAAGGATATGGGGCACATCAAAGAATCAAAGAATTTCAGGAAAACAAGAAAAGCAGGCTAAGGAAATGAGCAAGAATGAGGGAACAGCCTGGAAGACAGCCAACTCATACACCGGAACAGCCTGCCTCTCTTGTCACTACTGGACACTCACTGTTACATGCCTGACTCTGCTCTCACTGCTGGTACTCGGTTGGGCACTGGCTGTTCCCACCAGCAACAGAAATAATGCTATAATCTACTGTTCGTGCTTCTTCGTATCAAGACAGCAAAAGAGACACAGATGTATAGAACAGTCTTTTGGACTCTGTGGGAGAGGGCAAGGGTGGGATGGTTTGAGAGAATGGCATTGAAACATGTATATTATCACATGTGAAATGGATTGCCAGCCCAGGTTCGATGCGTGATACAGGATGCTCGGGGCTGGTGCACTGGGATGACCCAAAGGGATGGTATGGGGAGGGAGGTGGGAGGGGGGTTCAGGATGGGGAACACGTGTACACCCGTGGCAGATTCATGTTGATGTATGACAAAACCAATACAATATTGTAAAGTAATTAGCCTCCAATTAAAATAAATAAATTTATATTAAAAAAAGACTCAAAATCCGAAATTGAGAGTTTCCAATTGTCTGACCTTAGTGCGTATGCTTATTCCCTAGCTGGGAGGAATCTGAGAGTACAAGAGTAGTTCTTAGCTTTCTCAGGGAGGGAGAAGCAGCCTCCTGCCCAAATGCATGCAAAGGCAGCTTCTTCAAACAGGAAGATCATTTGTATTAAGAACTGGGCAGTCACACATCTACTGTGGAACCTCAGTGGAGGTAGTCCCCGGTGTCAAAGACTGAGTAGGAGACAGCCAGTGTATCAGCCAGGATATGATTCTTCATGCTGCAGTAAAAAATAACTCCAGAATCTCAGTGGTTCACAGCAACAAAGGTTTACTTCTCATTCACAACCATTGCAGACTGTCCACACTGTCCTCACTTTAGGACCCAGGCTGGTGAAGCAGCCTCTACCTGGAAACATTACTAATCTCATAGCTTCGGTGGGGGTGGAGGGTGAGGTGGGAGGAAGAGCATAGCGAGCCATATTCTGACTCTTCAAGCTTAAGCTTGGAAGCGATAAACATACCTTCTGCTCACATATTCCTCATCCAAACAAATCATATAAGCAGACCTATTACCTGTGGGAAAGGGAAGTATATTATGACCCAAAGAAAGGACAATTTACTATTTTTAAAAAGGAATTAAGGCCATTATCGGGGGGGGGGGTGGAGGGGGATATGCCAGATAGTAGAAATGAGAACATTAGAGGCAAGAAACAAAACGGTGTTTGGGCAGTGGCTACAAATAGCATGCTATTACTGAAGTATAAGGCTCAGGACAGGAAGAATTAAGAGTAGTGAATGACAGGTGGGAAAGAGGTCACCAGGCTCTTGTCTTCAGGATGAAGAACTTGATCCTTATTCTGTAGGCAATGATGCATCCTTGTGGGTTTTTAAACAAGATATGAGATGACTACATTTGTGCTTTAGGCAGATTACTCTATGCAAAAGATGATTTGAAAGAGGTCTATTTGGAGGCTCTTGTAATAAGTGAAGGATGACAGCCTGAACTGGAGAAGCTAATAGGGGTGAAGAGGTAGTGACAGGCAGAGAGAAGGCAGAATGGCTGAGTTTGTTGATTGATTAGATGTGAAGGGTGAGAGAAAAGAGACAGGGAGAGTGCTCAAAATTACTCATTCTGCACAATTCAATTTCCTTCACCTTCCTACCAAGTGACAAAGCTGAATGTCCAATATCACCAAAATATCTTAGAAGTTAGAATTTTCTGTTTCCCTAGATATGTACATTGGAAAAGGCTAAAAGTTCCCAAGAAAATAAAAATGGCTAAACATCATCTCACATCCTAGTGTAAAAAGAAGTTTAAAATGAGCATACTTCTTCAAGTGACTACCTGATCTCTCTTTTCCATTTATCTCCCTTTTTAATCATTCGATTCTCACGTTTTAGCCTATCCTTCAAGGTGTAGTATAACAATGAGAAAGGAGCGCCCTCTTTTTTCTTTTAATAATTTTTATTTATTTATTTATTTTTGGCAGTGCTGGGTCTTCACTGCTGCTAGGGCTTTTCTCCAGTTGGAGTGAGGAGGGGCCACACTCTAGTTGTGGTGAGTGCAGGTTCTCTTTGCAGTGGCATCTCCTGTTGCAGAGCACAGACTCCAGGGCCTGTGCCATCAGGGAANAGTCTTTTGGACTCTGTGGGAGAGGGCAAGGGTGGGATGGTTTGAGAGAATGGCATTGAAACATGTATATTATCACATGTGAAATGGATTGCCAGCCCAGGTTCGATGCGTGATACAGGATGCTCGGGGCTGGTGCACTGGGATGACCCAAAGGGATGGTATGGGGAGGGAGGTGGGAGGGGGGTTCAGGATGGGGAACACGTGTACACCCGTGGCAGATTCATGTTGATGTATGACAAAACCAATACAATATTGTAAAGTAATTAGCCTCCAATTAAAATAAATAAATTTATATTAAAAAAAGACTCAAAATCCGAAATTGAGAGTTTCCAATTGTCTGACCTTAGTGCGTATGCTTATTCCCTAGCTGGGAGGAATCTGAGAGTACAAGAGTAGTTCTTAGCTTTCTCAGGGAGGGAGAAGCAGCCTCCTGCCCAAATGCATGCAAAGGCAGCTTCTTCAAACAGGAAGATCATTTGTATTAAGAACTGGGCAGTCACACATCTACTGTGGAACCTCAGTGGAGGTAGTCCCCGGTGTCAAAGACTGAGTAGGAGACAGCCAGTGTATCAGCCAGGATATGATTCTTCATGCTGCAGTAAAAAATAACTCCAGAATCTCAGTGGTTCACAGCAACAAAGGTTTACTTCTCATTCACAACCATTGCAGACTGTCCACACTGTCCTCACTTTAGGACCCAGGCTGGTGAAGCAGCCTCTACCTGGAAACATTACTAATCTCATAGCTTCGGTGGGGGTGGAGGGTGAGGTGGGAGGAAGAGCATAGCGAGCCATATTCTGACTCTTCAAGCTTAAGCTTGGAAGCGATAAACATACCTTCTGCTCACATATTCCTCATCCAAACAAATCATATAAGCAGACCTATTACCTGTGGGAAAGGGAAGTATATTATGACCCAAAGAAAGGACAATTTACTATTTTTAAAAAGGAATTAAGGCCATTATCGGGGGGGGGGGTGGAGGGGGATATGCCAGATAGTAGAAATGAGAACATTAGAGGCAAGAAACAAAACGGTGTTTGGGCAGTGGCTACAAATAGCATGCTATTACTGAAGTATAAGGCTCAGGACAGGAAGAATTAAGAGTAGTGAATGACAGGTGGGAAAGAGGTCACCAGGCTCTTGTCTTCAGGATGAAGAACTTGATCCTTATTCTGTAGGCAATGATGCATCCTTGTGGGTTTTTAAACAAGATATGAGATGACTACATTTGTGCTTTAGGCAGATTACTCTATGCAAAAGATGATTTGAAAGAGGTCTATTTGGAGGCTCTTGTAATAAGTGAAGGATGACAGCCTGAACTGGAGAAGCTAATAGGGGTGAAGAGGTAGTGACAGGCAGAGAGAAGGCAGAATGGCTGAGTTTGTTGATTGATTAGATGTGAAGGGTGAGAGAAAAGAGACAGGGAGAGTGCTCAAAATTACTCATTCTGCACAATTCAATTTCCTTCACCTTCCTACCAAGTGACAAAGCTGAATGTCCAATATCACCAAAATATCTTAGAAGTTAGAATTTTCTGTTTCCCTAGATATGTACATTGGAAAAGGCTAAAAGTTCCCAAGAAAATAAAAATGGCTAAACATCATCTCACATCCTAGTGTAAAAAGAAGTTTAAAATGAGCATACTTCTTCAAGTGACTACCTGATCTCTCTTTTCCATTTATCTCCCTTTTTAATCATTCGATTCTCACGTTTTAGCCTATCCTTCAAGGTGTAGTATAACAATGAGAAAGGAGCGCCCTCTTTTTTCTTTTAATAATTTTTATTTATTTATTTATTTTTGGCAGTGCTGGGTCTTCACTGCTGCTAGGGCTTTTCTCCAGTTGGAGTGAGGAGGGGCCACACTCTAGTTGTGGTGAGTGCAGGTTCTCTTTGCAGTGGCATCTCCTGTTGCAGAGCACAGACTCCAGGGCCTGTGCCATCAGGGAAGCCCTGTTACTTTATGGTAGAACGCAAGCTAATCAGGTGGCTCAATGGTAAATAATCTGCCTCCCAATGCAGGAGGCACAGGAGATGCAGGTTCGATCCCTGGGTGGGAAAGATCCTGGAAGAGGAAATGATAACCCATTCCAATATTCTTGCCTGAAGAATCCCATGGACAGAGGAGCCTGGCGGGCTATAGTCCATGGGATCGCAAAGAGTAGGACATGATTGAGCAACTGAGCACACACAGAGTATTACCAGTAAGAAGACACACTGACATCATTGCCTACTGATATGATGCACTGAGAACATTTGTAATATTCCTGCCCCTCAAATTATGACTTGTATCTGATCATGAGGACATAACAAACCCAAACTGAAGATCATAAGCCCGGGCCTCAAAAATACCAAAATTATAAACGGTCCTGAGTTTGAAAACGGTCCTGATTTTGATAGGGATGCTGTGGTTTTGTAAATAGTGCCCTTCTTTACAAGGCCAATGGGGCACCATGTCTGCAACTTACTTTTAAATGGTTTAAAAAATTATATATCATTGCTGTCTCATATATTTGTATGGGTGAGATAATGAGAATGGGAGGGAGGGAGAGAAAGAGAAAAAAGGAGAATGGTGAAAATGTTAATAAGTAGGGAATCCAGGTCTTGGGTAAAGGGTGTATAGAATTTCTTTGCACAGTTTTCTATAATTGTGGTCTCAAACTAAAAGAGAAGTTAAAACTAGAAAATGGAGCTACTGACTATTGAAAAACATTCTTCAGAAAAAATATCCTTGATACAGTGTTAAGAGAAAGATATTACTAAAGAAATGAATAAAATAAATGGCTTGGGGAAACAACAAGCTTCAGAGATGTGTCCTTAGTACCGACATGGCGAGACAGGACGAAAGCAGATATGGCTGCTTGGGTCTGGATCACAACTTCTCTACTGCTAGAGGCTAGTCCCTTCCTCCGAAGATCAGGGGAGAGTAATGAGAAAATGTAACATAATAGAACACAATACAATAAACTCCTTAAAAGCCAATAAGCACCATCTAGTGGCAAGAAGATGACTTTCCCCACAGTTTAAGAATCGTCAAATTCAAATTGTATAGGTCAGTTTGCATGTCTACCAGAGGAGTGTGAGAGGTTCCAAAGTTTCACATCTTCCCAATCTTCAGCAGGCTTGCTAAGGTCACCCTTCTCCAGTTTTATCATTTGGTAAGTATGGAATGGTATTTCCCATAAGTGAAAGTGAAAGTAAAAGCCACTCAGTCACATCTGACTTGTTGCGAACCCAAGGACTATACAGTCCATGGAATTCTCTAGGCCAGAATACTGGAGTGGGTAGCCTTTTCCTTCTCCAAGGGATCTTCCCAACCCAGAGACTGAACCCAGGTCTTCTGCATTGCAGGCAGATTCTTTACCAACTAAGCCACAAGGGAAGCCCATAAACTTTCTCATAAACTTGAGGTTATATTTAGAGGCTTGGTTTAGACTGGGGTTTGTTTATTTATTTTTTTAATTGGAGGATAATTGCTTTGCAATATTGTGCTGGTCTTTGCTATACATCAACACAAATTAGTCATTCAGTTCAGTTCAGTCGCTCAGTCGTGTCCAACTCTTTGCAACCGCGTGAATCGCAGCACGGCAGGCCTCCCTGTCCATCACCAACTCCCAGAATTCACTCAGACTCACGCCCATCGAGTCAGTGATGCCATCCAGCCATCTCATCCTCGGTCGTCCCCTTCTCCTCCTGTCCCCAATCCCTCCCAGCATCAGAGTCTTTTCCAATGAGTCAACTCTTCACATGAGGTGGCCAAAGTACTGGAGTTTCAGCTTTAGCATCAGTCCTTCCAAAGAAATCCCAGGGCTGATCTCCTTCAGAATGGACTGGTTGGATCTCCTTGCAGTCCAAGGGACTCTCAAGAGTTCTCCAACACCACAGTTCAAACGCATCAATTCTTCAGCACTCAGCCTTCTTCACTGTCCAACTCTCACATCCATACATGACCACTGGAAAAACCATAGCCTTGACTAGACGGACCTTAGTCAGCAAAGTAATGTCTCTGTTTTTGAATACACTATCTAGGTTGCTCATAAATTAGTCATAGGTATACATATATCCCAGAGAAGGCAATGGCACCCCACTCCAGTACTCTTGCCTGGAAAATCCCATGGATGGAGGAGCCTGGAAGACTGCAGTCCATGGGGTCACTGAGGGTCGGACATGACTGAGTGACTTCACTTTCACTTTTCACTTTCATGCATTGGAGAAGGAAATAGCAACCTACTCCAATGTTCTTGCCTGGAGAATCCCAGGGACGGGGGTGCCTGGTGGGCTGCCGTCTATGAGGTCACACAGAGTCAGACAGGACTGAAACGACTTAGCAGCAGCAGCAGCAGCATACATATATCCTCTCGTTGTTGAACCTCCCTTCCTCACCCACCCCATCTCACCCCCTCTAGATTATCACAGAGCACTTGATTTGAGCACCCTGAGTCCCAGCCATTTCCCCTGGCTATCTATTTTACATATGGTAATGTATATGTTTCCATGCTATTCTCTCAATTCGTCCATCCCTCTCCATCCCCAGCTGTGTCCATAAATCTGTTTTCTATGTCTGCATCTCCACTGCTGCCCTGCGAATAAGTTCACCTGTACCATCTTTCTAGATTCCATATATATCTGTTAATATACAATATTTGCTTTTCTCTTTCTGACTTACTTCTCTCTGTATAACAGATTCTAGGTTCATTCACCTCATTGGGACTGACTCAAATGTGTTCTTTTATATGGCTAATATTCCATTATATATATGTACCACAACTTTCTTTATCCATTCATCTGTCAGTGGACATCTAGGTTGCTTCCATGTTCTAACTGTTGTACATATGCTGCAATGAACATTGGGATACATGTGTCTCTTTCAATTATGGTTTTCTCAAGGTATATGCCCAGTAGTGGGATTGTTGGGTCACACTGTATTTCTATTCCTAGTTTTTTAAGGAATCTCCATATTGTTCTCAGTAGTGGCTGTATAAATTTGCATCCCATTAATAGTGCAACAGGGTTCACTTTTCTTCACACCTTTCCATCATTATTGTTTGTAGATTTTTTGATGATGGCTATTCTGACTGGACATCCTGGAATGTGAAGTCAAGTGGGCCTTAGAAAGCATCACTACAAACAAAGTTAGTGGAGGTGAT
>SJYA01009278.1:0-15199 GCA_006410615.1 Neotragus moschatus
CTTGATGGGCGTGAGTCTGAGTGAACTCCGGGAGTTGGTGATGGACAGGGAGGCCTGGTGTGCTATGATCCACGGGGTCGCAAAGAGCAGGACACGATTGAGTGACTGAAATGAACTGAACTGAACTGAACTGAACTGAAGTCCTCAGTTGCAAGAGGATTGATGGGTATTTGGGTTGGGAGATTAAAGCAGGGCCACAGTTTCAAACTTCAATCCCATTATTTTCCATATCTCCCTAGGTGTGTGTGCTAAGTCACCCTGTACGACCCTATGGACTATTGCCCCCCAGGTTCTTCTGTCCATGGGAATTCTCCAGGCAAGAATACCGGAATGAGTTGCCATGCCCTCCTCCAGGGGATCTTTCTGACCCAGGGATTGAACCCATGTCTCTTACATCTCCCGCAACGGCAGATGACTTCTTTACCACCGGTGCCACCTGGGAGGGCCCATATCTCCCTATACTTTCTTCCATTTTAACTCCACTGTTGCAATTATATGTTTCTCATTCTATCTGTTTAATATATACCTCCCTTTCTAAAATATACCAAAGAACAGGAAATATGTCTTTAGTACACCAAAGACAAGCAGAATTCTTGTTTACAAACAATACAAGACACTAATTTGTCAAAATAGAAGGGGATTTTTGGTAGTTTTCCTATCTCCATGTGGTCTAGAGAACCAGACTTGGATACTACCAAGCCAGATACAACAAAGACAGGAAAAACTTTCAACTCATATCATGAAAGAAAAGTGAAAGTTGTTCAGTCGTGTCTGACTCTGAGACCCCATGTACTATTCAGTCCATGGAACCCTCCAGGCCAGAATACTGGAGTGGGTAGCTGTTCCTTTCTCCAGGGGATCCTCCCAACCCAGGGATCGAACCCAGGTCTCCCACACTGCAGGTGGATTCTTTACCAGCTGAGTCATCAGGGAAGCCCAAGAATACTGGAGTGTGTAGCCTGTCCCTTCTCCAGAGGATCTTCTTGACCCAGGAATCAAACCAGGGTCTCCTGCATTGTAGGCAGATTCTTTACCAGCTGAGCTACTGCCCCAAATTAGTACTGAGCATGTTAAGATATGAACACAACTCCTACCATAGCTATTTCAAAAGAACCAGCTTCCAACTCCACTGTGCATGTCAGAAAATCTATTCTTTCTCTAAGACTAAAGCCTTGGGTTTCTCATTTTAGCATTCAAATGTTAATCAGAGCCATCTGACAGGTAACACCTAGGTCACACATCTGTAGTCTAATTGCAAGGGAGAATGCAAGTATAATTTTTATCTTTCAAGCCTCTCTAGTGGAAGAAGACACGTTGGAAGAAGGTTAAAATGGGCACTGAATGACTTCAGGTACAAAATATGTGACTAAATGAGTACTTGTTAGATTTCCTTCTTCATAACCAGGATTTCTTTTCTTATTTGGAGATGTATTCTTGTGGACCAGAGTAAAAGTAGAAAACAAACGTTTTCCTGAAAACCAATTCTAACTGCTTATTAGTAGCAGACTTTCCCATCCTCAGTGGGAAAATGTGGTTGATTGGTATTGACTTTCTTATACACTGAAGGACTGTTATTGCCCTAACTGTGTCAGTCTTTCCTTGTGGAAAAATGGGCACTACTGTGCAATATTTATCAGTGTAGGGGTGTGCACTTTTGTCTGCATCCTACAAATGGCTTCAGTTTAGTGTCAGGGAATCTTGCAGGTCAGTGTGTCTCCTCAGAAAGATTATTGTTGTTTAGTCGCTAAGTTACGTATGACTCTTTTGCAACCCCATGGACTGTAGCCCACCAGGCTCCCCTGTCCATGGAATTTTTCCAGGCAAGAATACTGGAGTGGGTTGCCATTTCCTCCTCCAGGGGCTCTTCCCAATCTAGTGACCCCACCTGCGTCTCCTGCACTGGCAGGTGGCTCTCTTTATTGCTGAGCCAGCTAGGGAAGCCATCCAAAGGATTGTTAAGGGATGCCATTTTATTTCTTAATTACACTTTGATAATATTTAGCATGGAGGGTCCCTAGCAGAATCAAAGAATGTTTTTCACAAACTAGTCACCCAATGACCAAGATACTGAGAAACCAGGCTATTCCTCCAAGGTAACAAGATCTTCCATTTTCTGTGCTTTTCCCAAAAATGGTCAAGGCAAATTGTTCTTCAGGAAGAATAAATGCTGGACATCCTCTGGAGATGCAATACCTTACCAAGTGCACAAGAAGAATGTTTTCCAAATGTTCCTTCAGACAACATTTCAAATGGTGCTTCCATGAATATCTTTTGTATTTATGGATACTTCGACACAATATCTCTGTTCCTTTTGGATATTTGTTTTTTAGGCAAGAAATGAAGAGAAAGGTTGTGTGGAGTGTTGGAGGTGCTGCTTTGGGGAACAAGTAAAGAGTATAGCAGAAAAAAATCTATATAGTATACGTATGACATGTATCTCTTAAAAAAAAAAAACTCATATATATTCATTCTCTAAAACAATGTTCACCAACTGTCCCTTGGATGACTTCAGCTTAATCTCACACTTAATAACCTTAAAGATTAGGGTGTTTAATTACAGCAGTTACTGGTGCTTGCTTTGGAAATGAAAAATGAATATCTAATATAAAGTCATTAATATTGAATCTGCTGGATTGGTGTTATTATTTATTACAATCCAAAATCTTGGGTCCTTTTTAACATGAGAAAATGAAATATTTCTTGCTTCAAGGAAATAATCACGTGCATCATAAAGATATAAATGGATTCAACAAATATTGAATAAGTGCCCACTATATGCCAAAGACTACAGCAGGTAGCAGGGCTACCAAAATCAATAAGACAATTTCCTTCAAAAAGGTCACGGTCTGGTGGCAACACAGACAGAGCCTCTGCCCTACCACGGCATCATAACCCATGTGCGCGTGATACCACAGCAGCGCAGCCTGCCGGCCAGAGAACCATCTAAAGGGGAGACCGAGCTGAGCCTAGTAGTTTTCCAGGCAGAGAAAGGCAAGGTCATTCCAGGCAAGACAGTAAAGGCAAACTGGCATAAAAGAGCCCAGTGTATTCAGGGGAAAACATATAATTCCGTGTGGCTAGAACACTGAGTACATGTTAGGGAGACGTAAGAGATGAGGTCGGTCGTAGAGCAGACAGTCCAACTTGGGAAGTACGTTATATGCCCTGCAAAAGAGTTCAGGCTTCATTATTTTGCAGTGGAAGCCCAAAGGGTTTTCAAACAGTGCACCAACACAGTAAGGTTTGGGTTTCATAAATGGAACTCTGGCAGCCACCTGGAAGAGGTATTGGCAGGGGGAGAGTCTGAACTCAGGGAAACTAGCTAGTGTTTTATTTCAGAAGACCAGTAAGAGATGATTATCTTGAACCAGTTCCTCCAAGAGAACCTGACACCCACTGGCCCATAAAGACAGTGTTCCTGAGACTTCTTCCCAATCTGCACCCAAATATATCAAGTTCCCAATGGGATTTCAATCTTTGAGTCCTGATTCTGTCCCTTTATATACACTCTCTCTTCTAAGCTCAGTTCTCTCATTAAATTTCTTACCTAACAACGGATGAGCTCAAAAAGTAAATATTAATACCTATTTGTGTCTGACCCTATGACAGTCCAGCCCTTACCTGAACTCAGCCCCTAGGCTGAGGGCTAGCATCCCATTCATCCTGCTATTCCTCTGTGTTAGAGGACAGAGGACCTAGACATAGAACAGCTACTGAATTTGTCCAGCCCATTCGTGGTCCTTTAAACTCAGCTACCTCACCCATGTATTCTGCCATAGACACACTCCTGTAAGAAACTATAGATGTGTTAATGACTATGATATGAGTGCTTACTGCCCTATATTGGGTTTAGAATGCTGACGAAGGTAACTCACTAGAGGATGAGAAACTTACCCAAAGCAATCTAAATACAGACTTCTGATTGGCCCTACCTCCCTGGAAAATTCTCCTAGAACATACATTAAAAGCAGGTGAAAATTTAAGAGCTTTTGTTACAATGAAGAATCAGGAAATGCCCCAAATTAAGGAGGAATCCTTTAAAATAAAAAAGCATCACTCAAAAAACCAAGCCCAATCAGGCAATGGGAGCAAATATGTCTGAGCTAGAAATCAGTGTGATTGCCACAGCTGAGTCAGAAGGCACCCCAAACTGACCTGATGGTATCTGTCATGGTGATCTCATCTTTCAACCCAGAGAATTAAGTGAGCCCCAAACATAGGAAGTTCATTTGATGGAATCATGGTCCACTGCGAAGGCACTCTAACCAGAAAGTGACTGCAAAGATGTGTTTCCTGGCACAGAGCCATCTTCTCCTTCCCTGCTCCTTGATCCCTCCCTTCTCTCCAGGCTAAAGGACTTTAAAAGAAAGTATGATTAGAGGTGAGGCAAGGTCTTCTTGTCCCCAGTGGCTAGATAGACCCATGTGAGTATGCTGAGAAATTTCAGGGAGGAGAGAGACTCAAACTTTTATGACTTTGTTGGATATAGATGTCCAATTCACCATTCTATCAGTTCCATGAGGAGTAGGGACATCAGAATTCCACTACTAAGTAGTGGCAGGGCCCCCAGTGGGACAGGGAAGCTAACGTGACTTTATGGGTGGGGCATTTGGACTGATTCAATGTACTGTTGTTGCTGATTCTCCCACTGACACTATTAAGAAAACTAATATGCTATATGCTTGTACATTTTGTCCCATAAGTGCCAGAAGGAATTCTGATTGGTAAAAGCTGCATGTAGAGAAGTGTTTAAAACAATTTTTTTTTAAAGTAAATTGCATTCTAATCATCTCTCTAGCCCATCCCAAATAGTGCTTTACAACCTTAATGACCTCTTGGAGCTATATGCTTCTGGCCAATGATTTCGCCCACTGAAGCCTCTGGCAGAAGATGCCTTCATCTGGAAGTTTCCACCAGGGGCACTCCTATGGTTCTGGACCCATCACTTCTCTGAGAAAGTTATTGGGCACATCCCTTTTGAAAAGCAGCTCTTAGTTTGCTACTGGGCTCCTGTTGACACAGAACACCTGACCCATGGAGCCCTTGTAAATCTTTCGGCTGGTAATTCCATTATATAGTGCCATCAACTCAGACACAACAATTCATAGGATGTGAATGGCACATCACAACAGGCCTCACTTGTCAAATGAAAATGAAATGATCAAGATACAGCTAACCTAGCCCAAGGAGTATCTTGGCTTGACATAAAGAAATGACAGCCATCCTCCTGGGGAAACTTTATTCCCCATTACACTACCATTCAATATCACAGTAATCCAAGTCTATGCCATGACAAGTAACACTGAAGTTGAATGGTTATATGAAGACCTACAAGACCTTCTATAACTAACACCCAAAAAAGTTGTACTTTGAATTATAGGGGACTGGAATACAGAAGTAGGAAGTGCAAAAGAAATACCTGGAGTAACAGGCAAATTTGACCTTGGAG
Source organism: Neotragus moschatus (assembly GCA_006410615.1). Taxonomy (NCBI): domain Eukaryota; kingdom Metazoa; phylum Chordata; class Mammalia; order Artiodactyla; family Bovidae; genus Neotragus; species Neotragus moschatus. The sequence goes on from SJYA01009278.1 coordinate 5,450, forward strand.
TACAGAATGAAGCAGGGCAAAGGCAAATAAAGCTTTGCCAAGAGAACTCGCTGGTCAGAGCAAACACCCTCTTCCAACAACACAAGAGAAGATTCAACACATGAACATCACCAGATGGTCAATACCAAAATCAGATTGATTATACTCTTTGCAGCCAATGATGGAGAAGCTCTATACAGTCAGCAAAAACAAGACCAGGAGCTGACTGTGGCTCAGATCATGAACTCCTTATTGCCAAATCCAGACTTAAATTGAAGAAAGTAGGGGAAACCACTAGACCATTCAGGTACGACCTAAATCAAATCCCTTATGATTATACAGTGGAAGTGACAAATCAATTCAAGGGATTAGATCTGATAGACAGAGTGCCTGAAGAACTGTGTATGGAGGTTCGTGACATGTACAGGAGGCAGGGATCAAGACCAAGGAAAGAAATGCAAAAAGGCAAAATGGTTTTCTGAGGAGACCTTACAAATAGCTGTGAAAAGAAGAGAAGCGAAGGCAAAGGAGAAAAGGAAAGATATACCCATCTGAATGCAGAATTCCAAAGAATAGCGAGGAGAGACAAGAAAGCCTTCCTCAGAGATCAATACAAAGAAATAACGGAAAACAATAGAATGGGAAAGTCTGAAGATCTCTTCAAGAAAATTAGAGATACCAAGGGAACACTTCATGCAAAGATGCACTCAAAAGGACAGAAATGGTATGGACCTAACAAAAGCAGAAAGTATTAAGAAGAGGTGGCAAGAATACACAGAACTATACAAAAAAGACCATGAACCAGATAATCATGATGATGTGATCACTCATCTACAGCCAGACATCCTGGAATGTGAAGTCAAGTGGGCCTTAGGAAGCATCGCTACAAACAAAGCTAGTGGAGGTGATGGAATTCCCATTGAGTTATTTCAAATCCTAAAAAATGATACTGTGAAAGTGCTCCCTTCGTATGCCAGCAAATTTGGAAAACTCAGCAGTGGCTACAGGACTGGAAAAGGTCAGTTTTTACTCCAATCCCTAAGAAAGGCAATGCCAAAGAATGCTCAAACTACCGCATAATTGCATTCATCTCACACGCTGGCATAGGAATACTCAAAATTCTCCAAGCCAGGCTTCAACAGTATGCGCACCATGAACTTCCAGACATTCAAGCTGGATCTCAAAAAGGCAGAGGAACCAGAAATCAAATTGCCAACATCCACTGGATCATCGAAAAAGCAAGAGAGTTCCAGAAAAACATCTATTTCTGCTTTATTGACTATGCCAAAGCCTTTGACTGTGTGGACCACAAAAAACTCTGGGAAATTCTGAGGGAGATGGAAATACCAGACCACCTGACCTGCCTCTTGAGAAATCTGTATGCAGGTCAGGAAAGAACAGTTAAAACTGGACATGGAACAAAAGACTGGCTCCCAATACAGAAAGGAGTATGTCAAGGCTGCATATTGTCACCCTGCTTATTTAACTGATATGCAGAGTACATCATGAGAAACGCTGGGCTGAAGGAAGCACAAGCTGGAATCAAGATTGCTGGGAGAAATATCAATAACTTCAGATCCATAGATGATACCATCCTTATGGCAGAAAGCAAAGAAGAACTAAAGAGCCTCTTGATGAAAGTGAAAGAGGAGAGTGAAAAAGTTGACTTAAAACTCAACATTCAGAAAACAAAGTTCATGGCACCTGGTCCCATCACTTCATGGCAAATAGTGTGGAAAATATGGAAACAGTGATAGACTTTATTTTCTTGGGCTCCAAAATCACTGCAGATGATGACTACAGCTATGAAATTAAGACCCTTGCTCCTTTGTAGAAAAGTTATGACCAACCTAGACAGCATATTAACAAGCAGAGACATTACTTTGCCAACAAAGGTCTGCCTAGTCAAAGTTATGGCTTTTCCAGTAGTCATGTATGGATGTGNAATACCAGACCACCTGACCTGCCTCTTGAGAAATCTGTATGCAGGTCAGGAAAGAACAGTTAAAACTGGACATGGAACAAAAGACTGGCTCCCAATACAGAAAGGAGTATGTCAAGGCTGCATATTGTCACCCTGCTTATTTAACTGATATGCAGAGTACATCATGAGAAACGCTGGGCTGAAGGAAGCACAAGCTGGAATCAAGATTGCTGGGAGAAATATCAATAACTTCAGATCCATAGATGATACCATCCTTATGGCAGAAAGCAAAGAAGAACTAAAGAGCCTCTTGATGAAAGTGAAAGAGGAGAGTGAAAAAGTTGACTTAAAACTCAACATTCAGAAAACAAAGTTCATGGCACCTGGTCCCATCACTTCATGGCAAATAGTGTGGAAAATATGGAAACAGTGATAGACTTTATTTTCTTGGGCTCCAAAATCACTGCAGATGATGACTACAGCTATGAAATTAAGACCCTTGCTCCTTTGTAGAAAAGTTATGACCAACCTAGACAGCATATTAACAAGCAGAGACATTACTTTGCCAACAAAGGTCTGCCTAGTCAAAGTTATGGCTTTTCCAGTAGTCATGTATGGATGTGAGAGTTGGACTATAAAGAAAGCTGAGTGCCAAAAATTTGATGCTTTTGAACTGTGGTGTTGGAGAAGACCCTTGAGAGTCCCTTGGACTTCAAGGAGATCCAGCCAGACCATCCTAAAGGAAGTCAATCCTGAATATTCATTGGAAAGACTGATGTTGAAGCTGAAACTCCAGAACTTTGGCCACCTGATGCGAAGAACTAACTCATTAAAAAATACCCTAATGCTGAGAAGATTGAAGGCAAGAGGAGAAGGGGGCAACAGAGGATGAGATGGTTGGATGGTATCACCAACTCAATGGACATGCATTTCAGTAAACTCCGGGAGTTGGTGATGGACAGGGGGGCCTGGCGTGCTGCAGTTCATGGGGTCGCAAAGAGTCGGACACGACTAAGTGACTGAACTGAATTGACATTGCTTAAGGCAAAGCCATTATTCAATGAGATCAACAATGCCCAGAGGTTTCCCTAAATGACTGGCTCACCCATGGCTCAGTCCAGTTAAAACCAAATGGTGTCCAAGTGCTGCTGTGGTACTTCAGTCTCAATGCCATCAATGTGGAATCAAAAGTGTACATGGTTGCTCTCCTCAATGGTCAGGATTAAAGCTGTTCTTTTTCCAGTACTCCCTTTGATGAATCTTGTTCCATTTTTGTTGACTCTTGGGTTGTTACTATTGGCCTAGCATTTTGGAGAGCCCCTCTTTGGGGCTGTGAGTAGCAAAAATAAATTACAGCTGCTGATTCAACAATTTGGGTCACTCATGTAGACACCCACAGTAAGGGCTTGTATTTCAATGAGACAACCGTAATCAAGCTGCACCATGTACTTTGGTACTATTCCCATCTAAATCCATGTTTTACCAGATATGGAAACATGTCCACCATCACAGACTGGGCAAAAGCAAAAACACTTTTTCTAATTCCGAGGCTACTGCTACATGTCAGATTTGTGATTCCTGCCAAAAGCTGACCTGTCTGTCTCAAGGTGAAGGAGACCACACTGTATGCATGTGTCTCCATCTGCTCCTGAAAGATTAAGCTGGATTTTTTATTCTTTGGGGGGCTAGTGGTAGTTCCTCTCTTCCACTGAAATGCTCACAAAATCCCATGTTACTGTTTCAGTCCCACCAGCTGGTCTTAGTCGTACCATTCTGGTGCTTAAAACTAATTTGTGTCATGTTCTCTGCTTTTTAGAGCTTGAAAATACACAAGTTTCACTGCAAAAACCACCCTATAGTGGGCTGGTTGTCAGTGTCTTCAGTGGACTTTTCACTCTTCCTACCATCCCTAGACTTGTTGCACTGTGGAGTGTTGACCTTCTCAAAGGACAAAGCCCAAAGATTTCTGACTCTACCTGTCTCACCTCCTGGCCTACAATATTTTTAACAAAGAGGTTTGTTCACTGAATGTGGCTACCCCCAGAAAGGAATCATCTTCTCTCAGACATGTTCTGAGTGATAATCAGGAAGTCTGTACTTCTGTTTTGAAAACTGGAGGTTCCCCTGGACATTTCTAGACATGATACTGCGCTCTTCTCCCTAATGGCAACCTCAGGCCAACCTGACTGGTGCAACTTCTTGGTGGCAGCCAGATTAATAGGAACCTAGAGAATCCAAACCTAATTCTGGTGCTACCATGTGGTTCTCTTGTGGGTTTTACATGGTCCAATGATGGCCTAGGGATAATGGTCACTTGGTTGGTACACTGCTTGCCAAGTGACCCATACAGGCCAGAGTGGCAGACATTAACAATCTCTGTATGTCTTCTAAAGGCCCCAGCTTCTGCACTTTCCATGCAAAATATCTGCCAGCCTCTCTGTATCTCTTTACTCCTAGACCCATAGTTGATATTCAGTCTTTCCATAGACTGGGTGAATGCCATCTAGATGGTATCATGGACTAATAGGTAAAGTTGAACACACTCAGGCAGTTCCTCCAAAAACAAGGATTAGACTCAATTCCTATAGTGAAGTTGGAACTGTGGGCTGGCCGTGAGCACACATGGGCTATGAAGCACTGGCAGCCTGTGCCCCTGACTGAAGTCTGCCCCATCTGGTGGGCTCCAAGGATGGTAAACAACAGCGGCTGGCCCAGGAATGTATTTCTTTGTGAAAGCCGGGCACTAACTTGCCTCCCTCCTTAAAGCACAGCGCTTTGCACCCTAGAGATGGTCACAGGAGACCTAACAGTGTTGAAAGAAATACCAGTGCTAGATCCTGTAGTCCTCAGACAGCTGCAAGGACCTCTCCAAAATAAGGCTACTCCAGGGAAAACTCTCAGAGGGACAACTGCCTTGTAATCTATGGGCACCCTCAAGACAGTTTTCCCTGCAAAAGGAATCCTTCAGCTAAGAAAGACAATACGCGTTTTCCCCCTGACTTTAGTTGAACTGATTGATGACTCACTTTGGTGCTGGAAGGCATTTAGGTTAGTCTCAATCCACAGGCCAGAGTTAGTCTGGAGGACAGAATCTTCTAGACTTCCTTCCTCCGTGCAGGCCAGGATGGAATCTGTCCAATCACTAGTACATCTTACTGCACCTGGATTAATGCCTCAGGCCAAGCAATTCAAGGAGAAACCACTTGACACTTTCTACAGTAGACACGGATGGTTTATGGGATTTGTTTAGCTAAGTGGGTCTGAGCCCTAGGTGCACGACTAAAGGAAGCACAGCAGATGGCCTCATCCTATTGCTTGAAGTTTTGGTGAGAGTATCCTTAATTAAATGCTGCGTAAGACTAACTCACAGATTCAGTCCCAGCTTCTCTCAGCCAGATTAAGCAGAGTGGCCCCAGCTTCTGCTGGCATGCTCCTGGAAAAATTCACCAGAAGCCAAGACTGTAAAGAAATGAGTAGGCAGGTATTAGTACAAGGGGATATTCTGTGGGTCCATCTTGGTATTGCATGTTTTGTAAATAGAGATTATGACAATCTTTGTTTCAGATGAGTTTTCCAGGGATCTTTTTTGTTTGTACAGCAGGCAGCCTTTGGAGACAGAGATGGTGTCTCCCTTTATAGCAAAAGTCAGCCAGCCTTACTCCATATTATGGAAGACTCAGACTCCCTGGCCTCCAAGCTCTGCTGTAACCCACCCACTGTGAGTGCTGATGTTACCAGCCGTCTCCGTGTTGCCCTGTAGGACTTGGGGTTTTGGAAACCAGTGCAAGGGCAAATGCACTCCGGCTATTGCTCTCGCCAGGACTGATTGTCTTATGATTCTAACCCAGGGGTTTTGTGTCTTCATCAGCAGCCATGAGGCTGACTTGAAAGGTTGTAAGGATGGTAAAACTTCAGACCCTTCGCAGCTCTTAACAGCTATCTAATGGTAATCTGGCAATTTCATGATCAAATACTGTGCTTCATTGTCACATATTAATTCTGTCATTGATTTCATGATCTTTCCAAAGTAGAACCATGCATTTTGTAGTTGAAGAACCAAAATGTAAAACAATTATTTCAAACTAAAATATTTTTAGTATCAGGAAAGATCAACACCAGGTCATAGATCAATATAAGGAAATGACAAGTGCAATAACATTTGGAATCATATGTATGCTGTTAAATTACCTTACAGTATCATCATACATTCCAGTTGCTGTGGTCATCTCTTCCTCTTCATGTACTTTTTCTATTTATACATATAATTAGCATAATGAAGTGGAAAAGGTATTGGGTGGGATATCAGGAAACCTGAGATCAAATAACAGTTTTGCCGGTTACTGGTTGCAAGACCCTGGACAGGTTTCCTCCCACTATTCTGGACCTTAGACTCTTCATCTTTAAAATGCGAATTAGGGTGGGCAAAATAAATGAGTTTTGTTAGATTATTTCTTAGGTTTTTTCCCCTAGTACTTATTTTCAATGAATGATAGAAAGGACTTATAGCCAAGATGGATAATTATGAGGGTTTTTTTTTTCTTTTTCTTTTCCGATTTGCTTTAGCAGAAAGTTCAGACACTGGAATAAAGATTTCCACAACCAGCTACTTGTCCTAGCCCTTGTGGGCAAGATTTGTTGTAACCCTCCTTGAACTGGGGTTTACATTCCAAGGAGGTAACTCCTGTGAAATGAAAGAGAGGAACATTCCTTGCACAGAAGGTCTTTTCATTTGCTGTCCTCACCACCCACAGACAACTTTCCTTTGGCCAGCCTATTACACAAACAAGAAAGTTAGTTGATTTCCTACTCAATACATGACACAACCTTGCCAAGGTCAGGGTGCCCTTGCCAGAGCTGGCTACAGGAGGAACACACATTGGCTTGAACTACCATCGGATTTTTCCTAGGCACAGTGGAGCAGCTGGAGACAATGAGACGGTCAGTCTCATTGGTTCATTCATTAATCAGTGTATCAGTTAAAGCCCTGAGGACCTACTATAGCCAACCACTGGGAATATACATGTTATTAATAAGACCATGTAACTGCCCACAAGGATCCCACAGTCACTTGCAGGAGGCAGATAAATCAACAGATAATTATAACACATCTGAAACTGGTGAAATTATAGAAGGGAGTTGAAACTGCTGAAATTATGACCATCTCTTCTGTGGGAGCCATAGGGGACTCCTCAGAGGAGAGAATGCTTGAGCTGAGACTTGGAGGCAAAGAATGAGAAGATATTCAAGCAAAAGAGCATATGAAAAGTAAAAAAGACAGGTGAACTAAGATAGAGGGTCCGAAATTTCAGTATGACAGGAGCATAGCTTTAGGGCTGCAAGTTACAGGAGATGAAGACAGAGAGGCAGGTAGGAGCATTTTAGGGTAAGAGAGGGATAGGGCTTTAAAAGATCTGAAACACTAGAGCCTGTTTATATGCTGAGTAGAAGGAGCCAACAGGGTAAAGATAGAACGAGGGAGACCACTGCTGAATCAAGATCCTAGGGAAATTAAGAGATGTATTCTAGACATAAGATGAGTAGAAAGGCTTGTCTGAGGTTGAAAATGGATCTCTTTCTCCTCTTAGAAAGGAAAAAGAGAAAATAGATGCAGACGAAAGTAGGTTTGAAAGAGAAGTATGGAAAGCCAAGAATTAAGGCATCTGAGCCCTAGGAGCCAGAGAAAATGTAAGGTTCCTGCAGTCTGGGTGGTCAGCAGTTTACATCCTTATGCACTCAGCCATTCCTTCCTTCAGAAATATCTGATGAGTACAGAAATACAACGATGAACTAGACACTGATTCTCCTTCCAAAGAATATACAAACCAGTTGAGATTTTAAAGGCACAAACCTTGGTAGGAAGAAAATTCTTGGTCTATGTACATAGAATGAATAATGAATAAAATAATAAGTTCAACAAGAAAGGTGGAAATGAAGTATAATTAGAATAGAAGGAGAAAGGACTATTTTCTAGGCGTGTGTGGGCCTGAAGAATGGGTGGATCTGAATATACAGAGCCTGGGAGGGAGTAGAGGAAAGGTCAATCTATGCAAAACGAACGCAGGAGCAAAATTCTGGAGGTGAGAAAGGGTGGGCACTAAGGCACGGAATAGCAAATCTTCCCAAAGTGATGTGCAGCAAAGTAATATTTGGAAACAATAACACAAGTCTTTCTTTCTTCGTGTTTCTTTTGGCCTCCTACACCAAAATTAGTGGTATTTATTGTCTTGGGTAGGAGACAAAACACTTCAAGAGAAGCCAGCATTAAAGTAGAAATACGTGGTAAGGAACAGGAAGACAGTCCCAGAGGGAGCCCAGAGGGAGGGAGAGAGAGCATCCTAAATTTTCTTCCAATCCAGATGCAGGTGACAGCAGTTGTGAATGGATGATTAGACCTAGAAATTCCTGGCAGCCGGACAAAGAGCACGGAGAGTGGTCTGCAGAAACCTGGGACCAAGGAACAGGTAGAACACACACATCTTAGGTGTGGATGCTGCTGAAAAAGGATCCTGTGCTATTATTTTCAAAGTCTGGCATCCTACGCATGAATATGACACCTCCTTTTAGGTTCTAGGACAACATAAAACACTCGTGTTTCCCAGCCCTGACATCTATACCATCTTTGGGGAAAAGATAGGGATTGCAAGAAACAAAAGAGATCTAAATTTGATTGAATTTTAATCCAACTAATTCAGAAGGGACTGAATTTAATAGGATTGGAAAGAGTTTACTAACATCAGTGGAAATTCAGGTTGCAGATAGGGAAATAAAATTCCATTTTTTTAACCCCAAGTTTATGGCCATAAAATTCAGATATAATTACAAGTAAATAAAGTTATGACTTTAAGCACAAGATCTTAGTTTCTAAACACATTTCCTGATACAAGGCTTTCTTAAAAGAAATGATTGATTCAAATATGAGCAGGAAGGCACAAGGTGAGTCTCGTCTGGGATATATTGCTTTCCCAGAAAGCAAGAAAGCTTTCCAGGATGAATGAGATTGTGTCAGAGGATACCGGAACCAAACTGAAGGGCCACCCATAGTTTAAGTATAAAAACTCAAGCATCAAAGAGAATAATGATTGAAGTTGACTGAAAGATATTCTGTATGTAAAGAAAACCCACAAGTTTATAATGATATTGAAAAAAAGAGAAACCAAGAAAAAAGTAATTTATCATCATTTATGGCATTCACTAAATCAATTCTTTACACTGAAAACTGGCAATTGAAGGAGAGAGGTAAGAATGAAAGGAAAGAGACAAGAATCTTTTCAGTAAGTATTTATAGCAAATGATCTGAGTTAAACAGGAAACCTCTACTTGATGGACTAAAGATAATTACTCATGTACAAGAAAAGACAAAAATTGAACATTAGCTATTTTTGAAATCTCTGATGAAATTATTGATTTAAGCAAGAATTATCAATGGCTATTGAAATCATTAGATAAATGGGCAATTAGAAACAGAAGATCCTTAGGGCAGCAAAGTGACACCGTGTGGATTACTTTCTGGTCACAAGGAGACAAACCTAATTTTTCCATGGGAGATTCAGTGTTCATCACCTTAATCCTGTGACCAAGCTCTAAATCACTAATAGTACATACAAAGATAATAACTTTCTACTCCATATGAAGTACCATGACAATGCAATCTTACAGGGATAGTTTAGGCTTAATCTAACCGAGCGACTGAACTGAACTGGACTGAATCAAATCTTTAGAGTCTAATTTCTAGGTTACAGAAAATACAGAGGCTAGAGTAGCACTGCCCTCCCCACATATTTATGTTGCCATATATATAATTTAAAATTTTCTAGTCATCCACTTTTTTTTTATTTAATTTTTTTTTT
>SJYA01009279.1:0-15183 GCA_006410615.1 Neotragus moschatus
TGCGAGTCACGCACATCCATGCCCAAGCCCGCACCGGCGCATGCGCGGTGGACCACAGGGCGCATCCCAGCCGCACCACGCACACAGCGCTGGGCTTGGGCTCCGAGCGAGCTGACTGCCCCCTTACTCAACCCACAGCGTATTAAGTCGATCTTCAGATGGAAATAGAAAATACATACAAAATCAAAAAATATTAGAAAACTCAAAAAAACAAAAGGGCGGAGGGAGCCTAAATCTCACATCACTGCGATAACCTCTGCTAACATGTTGAGGTACGTCACTTTCGACTTTTTAAACGTATTTATTCCGATGAGACGAGAACATAACAACCCAATTCTGCTGCCCAGTGCGGGTTTAATCTGCGTTTGCCCATGTCTGTGAGTCCATGTATGTATCTCTCTGCCATTATTTTAAATCCTTGCTTGGGCTCCTTTATACAGTCTGAGCATAATTCATAAAAAGCAGTCCCCTGTTGTTAAAGGTTCAGTCCTACATTTCGGTGTCATTGACACTACATGGATACATGTACATGTATGGCCGAGTCCCTTTGCTGTTCAGCTAGAAACTATCACAACACGTAATCAGCTATATACCCCAATAGAAAATAAAAAGATTTTTTTAAAGAATGACTTCAAGCTTGCATTGATATCTGAGCTGATGCAACCATTGAGTTAGTGGTTTTCCAGAAAAGTATGGATCTTAAAAGCTTTCTCAGCCAGTTATCTGAGACCCAGTTATGAAACTGGTTGTTCTAGGGAAAGGATGTATTCATTATATAGTCCATCAGTCAATTCTGAGAGCTCCTGGTGAAGTTTTTGGACTTCTAATGACAGAGAGAAAAACTTGGCTTTGCCCCACACGACTGCGTGAGGCTCTCTCCTATCTGATGCTGCCCTGGTCACTCAGAAAGGCTGAGAGGAATCTCTGGATAAAGGAAGCTTTCTCTCTGGGCTCGGGACTGACTCATGGCATTTCAGAAAGTCAAGCCTTTGCCTTTCTCTGTCCACCACACTATGAATAGAGAAGACAGTGGCTTCCCCAGAACCGTTCATGTAAATCAGACTGGATCATATCACATCCAGGAAAAGCATGTTTGTACCATGACCATCACCAGGAGCACTGCAACTTACACCTTGGGTCCTCCGACTTCATGCATCACCCAGATCTCAATCCGTGTGATTTTATCCTTCTGGAGGTAGGGAATTTCAAAATCTGCAAAAAACCTGAGAAACACACGTTTTGTCAAGTCCTAAAGCAATATGACACCATTCCCATATCATTGTTAGTTGATTTACACATTAGTTTTTACACTATCGGGGGTTGTTGATGGTGGTGACTTTGTTGCCAAGTGTTACGACCTCATGCACTGTAGCCCATGAGGCTCCTGTGTCTGTGGGATTCTCCAGGTGAGAATACTGGAGTGGCTTGCCATTTCCTTCTCCAGGGGATCTTCCTGACTCAAGGATCAAACCCGGGTCTCCTTCACTGGCAGGTGGATCTTCTACCACGGAGCCGCCGGGGAAGCCCTTTGGGTTACTTTTCAGCTGTAACCTTTAGGTTACTTGCACTCGTGTACTCAGCTGTTAGGGGTATAAAGGCGTGGGCATGGCTCTGATGCCCAGGTCACTCAATGGTTCTGCTCCAGCTGAGCTTACAAAAAGCACTAGATTGGGATATGGGGATGACCCTCTTAAGCCTCCATTCAAAACAGTTAAAAAGACATCGTGGCATCTTTGTCATATATGCTAGGGCTCGCATTCTTACCCTTTCACAGGGTAGGCTCCTGCTGGCTCTGAGCCATTCAGCATGACATTGATCACCCCAGAACTGTCTCTTGCATACTGCAGAAAAGAAACAAGCATTTTGAGTTAGCCAAGACACCATTTTTCACCTGTGAAATAGTCAGCCGTTTTTTTCAATTGACAATCCTCGATACTGACAAGGATGTGATAAATCTGGTATTCCACAGAGCTAGAAGGGATATAAATTGGCATATCTTGGAAAGCAAATTGCTTTGAAATGTGCGAACCTCATGCCTCTCAGCTACCATCATAAAACAACACAGGACTTCCTTGCTGTCCAGTGGTTAAGAATCTGCCTGCCCATACAGGGCACATGGGCTCGATCTCTGGTCTGGGAAGATCCCAGAGGCCACCAAACAATTAAGTCCGTGTGCCTCAACTACTGAGCCCACACTCTAGAGCCTGGGCTCTGCAGGAAGAGAAGCCACTGCAAAGAGAACTCCCACATCGCCACTAGAGAAAAGCCCCTTCAAGCAGCAACAAAGACCCAGCACAGCCAACATAAATAAAGAACTATTTTTTAAAAAATAAAAGAATGCAAAACACTATCAGATTCCAACTCTGAATCAACCAGTGTACACTATCTTATGCTGCTGCCATTACAAACAGTCTCAAAACTCCCAGTGGCTTTAAACAAGGAAGGTTCATTTCATGCACATGCTACATGCGTATCACTGGTTCTTGGATTTGGGGTGTGGGTTTTCCCACATATGCTCCTGCTCTGGGACCTGAGTTGATGAAGCCTCCACATCCGCAGAGTCATGGTTTATCAGTCAAGGGAGAGAAAAAGTGACAAGCCACAGACCAGTTCAAGTCTTCCCTAGCGGCTCAGTGGTAAAGAACCTGCCTGCAATGTGAGAGCCACAGAAGATTCATGTTTGATCCTGGAGGTGGGAAGATCCCCTGGAGGAGGAAATGGCAAGCCATTCCCTTATCCTTGCCTGGAGAATCCCATGGACAGAGGAGCCTGGCGGGCTATAGTCCATGGGGTTGCAAAGAGTCGGACACGACTAACGTGACCTGGCGCGCATGCAGGCACACACCCAGAAGTCACACAGTCACTCCTACTCACACCCTATTAGCCAGTGCAAGTCACACGGAAGTAACTCCAGGAGACAGATGAGTGCGAAACACACGCCCAGACGATGAGCCAGACATACTCAGGAAACACCAGGAAGGGTGCCCTGGTGCACAGGGAGTTCTGCTGCAGCACGGGGTTTGTAACCAATCTAAACTGTCAGCCACAGGGCAGGGTAAGACCTTCATGGTACTCACACGTCTGAAATATGATCCAGCCACTGGTAAAAGCCCACAAAGGACTGGCCATAGCCCAGGAAGTGCTTACAGCCAGAGCACAGTGTGAGACGAGATGGACAGAGCATGGCTTGCACCCAACTCTGTTCAAAATAAATGGGCGGGGACTTCACTGGTGGTCCAGTGGCTAAGCCTCTTTCGCTCTCAGTGCAGGGGGCCAGGGTTCAATCCCCGGTCAGGGACCTGGCTCCTGTGTGCTGCAACTTGAAAATATCCTGCCTGTCACAACTGAGATTCAGTGGATTCAAATAAATATAGAAAAACACAAAAATGAATGGGCAGAAGTGTGGGAATCAGTCAAGTCCCGAAATACCTAAGGCAGAGACAGGGCCAGAGAAACTCCCCAATCTGCTGCTCAGCACACTACTGGACATATGATTTCCCTGATAAAATGCTTCTTCTAGACTGAAGGTGGACCAGGGCAGGGCTGTCACACAGATCCGAGATACGCAAGGCCGGGCTTGTTCTCTGGCAGTGTTAAGTTTTAAGTGTCAGTCGCTCAGTCATGTCGACTCCATGATTCCATGGACTATAGTCTGCCTGGCTTCTCTGTCCATGGAATTCTTCAGGCAAGAACACGAGTGGGTTACCAATTTCTTCTCTAGAGGACCTTCCTGACTCGGGGATCGAGCCATGTTCAGACTACCCAGCATATTCTGAGGGTTCATAAAATGTGTGTGTGTTTGTGTTAGTCACTCAGTCGAGTCCCACTCTTTGCGACTACATGGACTGCAGCCCACCAGGCACATCTGTCCATGGGATTCTCCAGGCAAGAATACTGGAGTGGGTTGCCAATTCCTTCTCCAGTCGTAAAGGGTGAGTATGGTTACGAGATTCCCATTTCAAGGTTGGAGGTGGCTTGGAGCACACTTTGAAATGGGGTGGGTCCACTGGGTAATGTATGGGTCTCTCTGCATTCGATGCTGACATCACCCTTGCATGGTCATCAGGACCCCATGTTCAGGTGACGATGTAGCCACACACAGCCCCCCACTCCTCAATGAGGGGCTTGAGCAGCTCAGCCCCTGGAGTCTGCACTCCAGGCAGAACCTCTGGGGAGAGGGAACAGACTGAGGGCTCCATGGAGCTGGCAGGAGAGAGAGGAAGAACACTTTTGTTGGGAGCCACCCTCCACTTAGTTCCAAACTGCCCCTGTAGCAGAAGATTTGACCGAAGAGTCTCTCGCCCTGATGAACAGTGGCTCCGGTGGACACCTGGTGATCCAGGGCAGGAAATGAGATCGAAAGAGACACAGATAACCCTGAAAGGGGCTCAGTGGCAGGACTGGACATCNCTCTAGAGCCTGGGCTCTGCAGGAAGAGAAGCCACTGCAAAGAGAACTCCCACATCGCCACTAGAGAAAAGCCCCTTCAAGCAGCAACAAAGACCCAGCACAGCCAACATAAATAAAGATCTATTTTTTTTTAATAAAAGAATGCAAAACACTATCAGATTCCAACCCTGAATCAACCAGTGTACACTCTTATGCTGCTGCCATTACAAACAGTCTCAAAACTCCCAGTGGCTTTAAACAAGAAAGGTTTATTTCATGCACATGCTACATGTGTATCACTGTTCTTGGATTTGGGGTTTGGGTTTTCCTACATATGCTCCTGCTCTGGGGCCTGAGTTGATGAAGTCTCCACATCCACAGAGTCATAGTTTATCAGTGAAGAGAGAGAAAAAGTGGCAAGTCACAGACCAGTTCTTTAAGTCTTTCAAAGTGGCTCAGTGGTAAAGAACCTGTCTGCAATGTGGGAGCCACAGAAGATTCATGTTTGATCCTGGAGGCGGGAAGATCCCCTGGAGAAGGAAATGGCAAGCCACTCCAGTATCCTTGCCTGGAGAATCCCATGGACAGAGGAGCCTGGCGGGCTATAGTCCATGGGGTTGCAAAGAGTCGGACACAACTAACTGTGACCTGGCGCGCATGCAGGCACACATCCAGAAATCACGCAGTCACTCCTACTCACACCCTATTAGCCAGTGCAAGTCACATGGAAGTAACTCCAGGAGACAGAATGAGTGCGAAACACATGCCCAGACGATGAGCCAGGAAACATCAGGAAGGGCGCCCTGGTGCACAGGGAGTTCTGCTGCAGCACGAGGTTTGTAACCAATCTAAACCATCAGTCACAGGGCAGGGCAAGACCTTCGTGGTACTCACACGTCTGAAATATGATCCAGCCACTGGTAAAAGCCTACAAAGGACTGGCTATAGCCCAGGAAGTGCTTACAGCCAGAGCACAGTGTGAGACGAGATGCACAGAGCATGGCTTGCACCCAACTCTGTTCAAAATGAATGGGCGGGGACTTCGCTGGTGGTCCAGTGGCTAAGCCTCTTTCGCTCTCAGTGCAGGGGGCCAGGGTTCAATCCCGGGTCAGGGACCTGGCTCCTGTGTGCTGCAACTTGAAAATATCCTGCCTGTCACAACTGAGATTCGGTGGAGTCAAATAAATATAGAAAAACACAAAAATGAATGGGCAGAAGTGTGGGAATCAGTCAAGCCCTGAAACTCCTAAGGCAGAGACAGGGCCAGAGAAACTCCCCAGTCTGCTGCTTAGCACACTACTGGACGTATGATTTCCCTGATAAAATGCTTCTTCTAGACCAAAGGTGGACCAGGGCCAGGCTGGCACGCAGATCCGAGATACGCAAGGCCGGGCTTGTTCTCTGGCAGTGTTAGGTTTTCAGTGTCAGTCGCTCAGTCACGTCGACTCCATGACCCCATGGACTGTAGCCTGCCTGGCTCCTCCGTCCATGGAATCCTCCAGGCAAGAACACTGGAGCGGGTTACCAATTCCTTCTCCAGGGGACCTTCCTGACTCAGGGACCGAACCCTGGTCTTCTGCATCACAGGTGGATTCTTTGCCATCTGGCCGCCCAGTACTGGCCGCAACACTCGGCTCCATGCCACCACACCTGTCTCAGATTGCTTCCAATCATGCGAATATTTGAGGTTAAATCTGCAAATGCCAAGCTCTGATGACCACTGTGTTAAAATGATTTGCTCTTAGGTAGCAGGAATGTGAATGACTAGTTTTTTTCCTTTATACATTCTATAATTGTCATTCTCTATCATGAGCAGCTATTAAACTGGTGATAAAAAAAAATTTTCTCATTAAAACAAAGCATGTCGGGGCTTCCAGGTGGTTCAGTGGTTAAGATGCCATTCTTCCATTGGAGGGGGCACAGGTTCAATACCTGCTTCGATAGCTAAGGTCCTGAACGCCAGAAGGCACAGTCAAAAAAAAAAGAAAAAGGAATGCAGATACAGTGAGGCTGTATGAAGTCACAGTGACCAGTTGCTGCACTTATTAGCTTAGTCATTAGTCCAATTAAATTTCTTGGCCTCGTTTTCCTATCTGTAAAACAAGGGTAGTAAGAGTCCCTACCGATAGGATTGCTGTGATGATCAAATTATTTAAAATGATACTACTATTTATGGCATATTTCTCTGCCATGGTTCAGACCCATATACCCATCGGTATATCAATACTATACAACCTCATTTCACGTTCAGAGTACCCAGCATATTCTGAGGGTTCATAAAATGTGTGTGTGTTTGTGTTAGTCACTCAGTCGAGTCCCACTCTTTGCGACTACATGGACTGCAGCCCACCAGGCACCTCTGTCCATGGGATTCTCCAGGCAAGAATACTGGAGTGGGTTGCCAGTTCCTTCTCCAGTCGTAAAGGGTGAGCATGGGTATGAGACTCCCATTTTAGGGTCGGAGGTGGCTTAGAGCACACTTTGAAATAGGGTGGTCCACTGGGTAATGTATGGGTCTCTCTGCATTCGATGCTGACGTCACCCCTGCAGGGTCATCAGGACCCCACGTTCAGGTGACAATGTGACCACACACAGCCCCCCACTCCTCAATGAGGGGCTCGAGCAGCTCAGCCCCTGGAGTTTGCAATCCAGGCAGAACTTGTGGGGGGCAGGCACAGACCGAGGGCTCCCTGGAGCTGGCAGGAGAGAGAGGAAGAATACCTTTGTCAGGAGCCACCCTCCGCTTAGTTCCAAACTGCCCCTGTAGCAGAAGATTTGACCAAAGAGTCTCTCGCCATGATGAACAGTGGCTCCGGTGGACATCTGGTGATCCAGGGCAGGAAATGAGACTGAAAGGGACACAGATAACCCTGAAAGGGGCTCAGTGGCAGGACTGGACATCACCAGAGCCCTAGCCGATGCAGATAACAGTCAACTGCTCTTTGTCGGGCATTGAGCTAAAAATGTCCCCTTCTTATTCGGAATCTTTGGTCTAATGCTGGTGACAGGAAATGCAAGCTGCAGTCACTGGTATTTTCTAGCTACTGATGGCTACTGATTCTGCTGACGATTTTCTCCAAGGAACAGACTGGCCTTTAGGGGACCGTGGGACTTCCCTGGTGGCTCAGATGGTAAAGCGTCTGCCTACGNGGTCATCAGGACCCCATGTTCAGGTGACGATGTAGCCACACACAGCCCCCCACTCCTCAATGAGGGGCTTGAGCAGCTCAGCCCCTGGAGTCTGCACTCCAGGCAGAACCTCTGGGGAGAGGGAACAGACTGAGGGCTCCATGGAGCTGGCAGGAGAGAGAGGAAGAACACTTTTGTTGGGAGCCACCCTCCACTTAGTTCCAAACTGCCCCTGTAGCAGAAGATTTGACCGAAGAGTCTCTCGCCCTGATGAACAGTGGCTCCGGTGGACACCTGGTGATCCAGGGCAGGAAATGAGATCGAAAGAGACACAGATAACCCTGAAAGGGGCTCAGTGGCAGGACTGGACATCACCAGAGACCCAGCCAATGCAGATAACTGCTCTTTGTCGGGCATTGAGCTAAAAATGTCACTTTATTTGGAATCTTTGGTCTAATGCTGGTGACAGGAAATGTAAGCTGCAGTCACTGGTGTTTTCTAGCTACTGATGGCTACTGATTCTGCTGACGATATTCTCCGAGGAACAGACTGGCCTTTAGGGGACTGTGGGACTTCCCTGGTGGCTCAGATGGTAAAGCGTCTGCCTACGATGCGGAAGATGGTAAAGCGTCTGCCTACGATGCGGAAGACCAGGGTTTAGTCCATGGATCAGGAAGATCTGCTGGAGAAGGCAATGGCAACCCACTCCAGTATTCTTGCCTAGAAAATCCCATGGATGGAGGAGCCTAGTAGGCTACAGTCCATGGAGTAGCAAGGAGTCGGACACAACTGAGCGACTTCACTTTCACTTTCTGAACCTCCAGTTTATCTCTGGTCTCCTATCGTCTCCTGCCCCAAGAATATCAGCCTTCTGGACGCCTCTGACCCCCATATATAGGTCTCAGGTGCCCCAGGTTCTCCGTAAAGCAGGGATTACGCCGCTTCACATCACAACCAATATCACATTGATTTGCAATACTACCAACAACTGACCGCGACACAACAGTAATAATAACGACTGTTTAGGTTCCTCATCTGAAGCTACCATTTACAATATGTTCTCTGTGCCAGGCACTGCATTAAGCATTTCAGCTTCTTAAATCCTCATGCCTTTATGGAGCAAAGAGGCTGAATCAGAACGTGGCAGAAAGTGAGACACAGGGAAATGAAGGCCTGATGTGACAGCCCAGTGATGCCTCTGAACCCTCCGGTGCCCTCTTCACAGGCCCCACACCTGCTCTGCCACCCAGCCGTGCACCCCAGGATTACCTGGACGGATGCGCTTCTCCAGAAAGAATCCACAGGGTTGTTTTCGCAATCTTCTGATGTTGGACAGGATTGGTAGTCAAGTCCTNCCTGATGTGATAGCCCAGTGATGCCTCTGAACCCTCCGGTGCCCTCTTCACAGGCCCCACACCTGCTCTGCCACCCAGCCGTGCACCCCAGGATTACCTGGACGGATGCGCTTCTCCAGAAAGAATCCACAGGGTTGTTTTCGCAATCTTCTGATGTTGGACAGGATTGGTAGTCAAGTCCTAGAGGGAAAACAGACAGACACATTTCATTTCAAAGATTATAACAGGAAGGGATTTATTGAAAATATTTGCTGGGTCCACTATAGGCATATATACAAAGATTTTTTTAGTGGATTTTTTTAAATCTTTATTAAATTTGTTATAATATTGCTCCTGGTTTACATTTTGGCTTTATGGCCAAGAGGCACGTGAGATCTTGGGCCCTCCCCAACCAGGTCTCAAGCCCACATCCCCTGCACTGGAAGGTAAAATCTTAACCACTGGGCCACCAGGGAAGTCCCTCCATCAAAATATATTGAATCACATTTTACAGAATGTGTATGGGCTTAAAATTCATAGCTCTGTCTACCCAGATCACAAGATGCCTGGTGAGGAGCATCCAACCCCTGATAAGAAGATATTTATCATTCTGCTCCACACAAATGTGAAGAAGGTAGAGAGTTGAACAGATGGGTTATTTCTCTGCTGGAGTTTGAGCCAGTGATGCGTATATTGTTGTGTGTGTGTGCTCAGTCACTCAGTCCTGTCTGACTCTTTGTAACTCCATGGACCGTAGCCTGCCAGGCTCCTTTGTCTATGGGATTTTCCAGGCAAGAATACTAGAGTGAGTTACCGTTTCCTACTCCAACATATATTGATATATATATATCCAAAATTATATATAATATTATAAGTTATTCACATATTAAAATTATAAATATTTAAAACATATATGCATGACATATATATATATACATATATATTTGCTTTATTGGGAGAAATATCTCCTGTAATTAGCACAAGTCTTGGAAGTAAATAGAAGAAAAACAGACTGAGACAGTGACAGTCCTTAGCCAGAAAATATAAATTTTATAACATGTAAAATATACAAAAAGTTAAAATGTACCACATTTAAAAAATTTAAGGGCAAAATTCAGCAGCTATATAATGGGATTTGTCCCCCATTTACTTTATTCTAAAAAAAAAAAAAAGGAGAAAGTGCTCATTGCCAGTTCATTCCAG
The DNA here is from genome assembly GCA_006410615.1 of Neotragus moschatus. Classification (NCBI taxonomy): domain Eukaryota; kingdom Metazoa; phylum Chordata; class Mammalia; order Artiodactyla; family Bovidae; genus Neotragus; species Neotragus moschatus. Next base: position 10,056 of record SJYA01009279.1, read on the forward strand.
GGAGGACCAAGCAGGGCAGGCACCATGTGAACCTCTTCAAGGGAAATGCATGATGATTCCTTGGCCCCTCTGGGTGTACCAGCATCTTAAGGTGCTCACCAATTTGGAGGCTTCCCGAACCCCATCAGAGAGGGGTTTTTATGGAGATTTCATGATGTAGGCATCACTGAGTCAGTCGTTGGTGACTGACTCAATCTCCAGTCCTACTCCCATTCCCAGAGGACAGACGATGGGGTTGAAAGTTCCAGCTTGCTAATGATGCCTCTGTGTTTTTGGCAAGCAGCCCCCATCAAAAGTTACCTAGGGGTTCCCAACCACCAGTCATCGCATTACTGTACAAAAGACAGTCTTATCACTCCTCAGTGCCAAGGTTTTCAAGAGCCTTACCAGAAACCAGGGGACCAAGACCAAATATTCATTTCTATTATACCACAGTCTCCCTCTCTTCCATCTAGTCAAAGCTATAGTTTTTCAAGTAGTCATGTATGGATGAGAGAGACCACAAAGAAGTCTTGATGCTTTCAAACTGTGGTGGTGGAGAAGACTCTTGAAAGTCCCTTGGACTGCATGGAGATCACATAAGTCAATCCTAAAGGAAATTAACCCTGAATATTCATTGGAAGGACTGATGCTGAAGCTGAAGCTCCAATACCTTAGCTACCTGATGCAAAGAGCCAACTCATTAGAAAAGAACTTGATGCTGGGAAAGATTGAAGGCAAAAGGAGAAGAGGGCAGCAGAGAATGAGATGGTTAGAGAGCATCACTGACTCAAAGGACACAAATTTGAGCAAACACCAGCTTATAGTAAAGGACAAGGAAGCCTGACATGCTGCAGTCCATGGGGTCGAAAAGAATAGGACTCAACTGAGTGACTCAGTAACAACTCCCTCTCTTTGCAGTCTTTCCATCACGTTCCCCCTTAAGCCTCCCCCACCCTCTGCAGAATAATCAAACTGTGGTCTCCTGATCACAGTCCACTGGAAGAATGTCCATGGCCGTTTGATCTGTACCCTGCCATTCTTCCCATCTCACTCAAAGTGAAAGCCAGCATCCTCAGCGTCCTGTGCCATCTGGCCCTTTATTTCCCTAGCCTTGTAGCCGATGACTTGCCTCTTCACTGACTGTCTGCCTTTCTGTTCCTTGAATCTGCCAGACATCCTCCCACCTCAGGGCCATTGCACTTTCTGTTTTCTGCATCAGGAAATGTTCTTCCTCATCTCCTTCAGGCCTCTACTCAAATACCAGCCTCTCAGTGAGGCCTTTCCTGGACCCATGTAAAACTGCAAGGCTTTCCTCTCCCTTCCCCATCAGCCGGCACTCCCTACCCTCTTTTCCCTATTTTGTTTTTCTCCATAGACTTCAACAGTACGGCAGACTATGGATTATCACTTGCCGATTTACGGTCTTCTCTTCACCCCTGTAAGGATCAGGCATTGTTTTGATGGTTTATTCTCTCTTGTGCTCCTAGTGGCTGGAAGAGCAAACACCAGCGTGGAGCAAGTACTCTGCAAACTTTAAGATGGGTGAATGAACGGAGGAGAAACAGAACTGAGCTTAGGTTAACACTTTTTTTTTTTAACTTTCTTAAAAAATTTTATTGGTGTATAGTGTCCTTAACAATGTTGTGTTCGTTTCTGCTGTGCAGCAAAGTGAATCAGCTACGTGTGTGTGAGTGGCTCAGTTGCATCTGGCTTTTTGCAACACCAGAGACTGTAGCCAGTCAGGCTCCTCTGTCCATGGGATTTCCTAGGCAAGAATGCTGGAGTGGGTTGCCATTTCCTTCTCCAGGGACTCTTCCTAGCCAGGAATTGAGCCTGGGCCTCCTACATTGCAGGTGAACTCTTTACTGAGTCAGCTATTCATATACATGTATCTACTTTCTTGGATTTCCTTCCCACTTAGGCCACACAGAGCACTGAGTAGAGGTCCCTGTTCGTCACAGGAGTTCTCATTCATTGTCTATTATATACACAGTAAGCTAACTTTTATGTATAGTAAGTTAACCCATAAGTTATACCCAGTAAGTTAACCCATCAGTAAGGACAGATGCTGAAGATGAAACTCCAATACTTTGGCCACCTGATGTGAAGAACTGACTCCTTAGAAAAAACCTTGATGCTGGGAAAGATCGGAGGCGAGAGGAAAAGGGGACGACAGAGGACGAGATGGTTGGATGGCATCACCCACTCGATGGACATGAGTTTGAGCAAGCTCTGGGAGTTGGTGATGGACAAGGGGGGATTTGGGTGCTGCAGTCCATGGGGTCACAAAGAGTCAGACATGACTGAGCGACTGAACTGAACTGATGTTAACTTTTAAAATGACTCCAATACCCAGGGAGGAAGAATCTCCAGTCTTCACAAAAGGGCCACCTCCCTGCACCCACTTCTTCGCTGGCCCTGGTCCTGCTCCGTGTGTAAGATTCACGAGAGCTAAGAGCCTCCAGGAAGCTTCCGGAGTCTCTGATCCATGCTGGTGTCTCTCTCTGCTTACTCCTGAGCGCCCAGTCCTTCTCCCTCAGAGTACACGCCTCTGCACTAAATGCCCCGCTCCCACCTACCACCAAGGCTACAAGCTCCCTGAGGGCAGAGACCACTGTGTCGCCAGCAGGAGTCGATGAATGAGGAATGTCTGCATTACCATCAGGTCAGCTTTTGTGACTTTAACTTTCATTGTGATTTTGCCAACTACAAGTTGGCACTTTCCATCCACCTCTACAAGGATTAAATCATGAGCCGCTGCAGTTGCTGCCCTTCAACACCCCTTGAAAAGAATGTAGGGGGGAGATCAAGAATGAGGCACTCTGTGCTCTGGGAAAAACTGGCAGAACAGGTCTTCGGATAGTCAGATATTTTCAAGAGGTTTTAACAAACCCAATTCTTGCATCTCCTTGTTCCTAGAAAAGCACTAAAATCCTTCGTGGTGATGTCTGCTCCTCGTGACTAGCAGCCAGTCTTTGCCAAAGTGAGTGCCTGACTGTATGCACCCCCTTCACTGAAATCATACATAACACTGACCTTCCCCACTGCCTCTTCAGAGCACTTTCTCAGAGCTATCCGAAATGCTGTCTCCCAGACTATAGTCTTCATGTTGCCCTAAATAAAACAGACTCGCAGCTCTAACACTGTGCATTTTCTTTTTCAGTTGACAATCTGAATTTCAAAATATAGGCTAGTGGTCTGGTGTGGTTTTAGAACCAGTGGGAAGGGGGGTGAATCTTGGTCCCAGTTCCTCAAGTCATTTAACTGCCTTCAGCCTCAGTTTACCCCTTTGAGGATAGTGAGACAGATTCATGCAGGACTGAAGTCAGATGGTCTAACTTTGCTGCTAACATGCTGTGCACCCCTGAGCTAGTGTCTCAGCCTTGCTGTGCCTCAGTTTCCTCATTTGTAAGAACAGGAATCAGGAGAGGGGCCATTGCAGGGATTCAATGAGTTAATGCAGTAACTCCCCTACTACAAAGCTTCAAGTCACGAACTTTCAAAGATGTGAGTGTGCATCTGGTTCCAGCAAGGAACCCGAAGCTGTACCATCATCAGCGGGCGTGAGTGCAATCACAGCTCGCCCTCCGTCTCCTATTGCTGACGATCTTCCGGCTCTACCATCTCTCACTTCCTCTCTCTCTCTTCCGGTCAGTAACTCTTCTTGCCTGTTCACCGGATGCCAGCCCCTGTATGCCAGCTGTCCTCTACTTTTCAAGGTACTGTACTATAAGTTTAGACGTGTTTTCTTTATTCTTGTGTTTGTTTTTTATGTATCGTTTGCGTGAAAAGTATTATGAACTTATCACAGTACGGTACTATACAGCCAACTGTGTCAGTCGGGTACCTAGCTTACCTTACTGGACTTAGGACCACACTCTTGAAATGTAACTCGTTCATATGTAGGGAACATACTGCATATGTAAAGTGCTTAGAACAGCACCCAGCAAAGATGGATGCGCTCTATTACTGTTATTAATTGTTACTATTATGATACTTTATTTATTATTATGACCACTTTACCTGGGAGGATTTGAGGGCAATCAGATGAGATAAATGTATATGAAAGCATTTAACAAAAATGGCAAATGCATTTAAAGTCACTCACTCAGTCATGTCCAACTCTTTGTAATCCCATGGATTATACATCCATGGAACTCTCCAGGCAAGAATACTAAAGTGGGTAGCCTTTTCCTTCTCCAGGGAATCTGCCAAACCCAGGTCTCCCGCACAGCAGGTGCACTCTTTATCAGCTGAGCCACCACGGAAGCCCAAGAATACTGAAGTGGGTAGCCTGTCCCTTCTCCAGCAGATCTTCCCAACCCAGGAATAGAACCGGGGTCTCCTGCATTACAGGCAGTTTCTTTACCAGCTGAGCTACCAGGGAAGCCCCATAGTAGATAGGAACACTGACTTTTCTTGTGATACATGCAGAAGTCTTACCTGAGGCATTTGTCTGTCGACACCAGGTCAAGAAATCTCCGACCCTGCCATACAGAACGTTGCAGAGTGGTACAAAGCGACGGCCATTCTCTGCATAGCTGGTGACAAGGAGGTGGTTGTTTTCCCAGAACAGGGACTGAGGAAGAAGCAACACAAAATGAAAACATAAAATAAAATCACAGCAGATTCCTTCAGGCACAGCATCATCAAGACAAGTCAGGACAATCATTTCTCATTCAGCTGAGACTTGCCTTACGACAGGCAAACCTTGTCTTTGTCTTCACTGACCCCCTTGGAGAGGGCTGCCAACTCTCTTCTCTTTGTGGTGGGTGTGTTAGTTGCTCAGTCATGTCAACTCTCTGCCACCCCGTGGCCTGCAGCCCGCCAGGTTCCTCTGTCCATGGGATTCTCCAGGCAAGAATACTGGAGTGCATTGCCGTTTCCTTCTCCAAGGGAACTTNCCCCTTGGAGAGGGCTGCCAACTCTCTTCTCTTTGTGGTGGGTGTGTTAGTTGCTCAGTCATGTCAACTCTCTGCCACCCCGTGGCCTGCAGCCCGCCAGGTTCCTCTGTCCATGGGATTCTCCAGGCAAGAATACTGGAGTGCATTGCCGTTTCCTTCTCCAAGGGAACTTTCTGACCCAGGAATTGAACCCAGGTCTCCCGCATTGCAGGCAAATACTTTACCGACTGAGCCACATGGGA
>SJYA01009280.1:0-15168 GCA_006410615.1 Neotragus moschatus
GCTAAAGCTGAAACTCCAGTACTTTGGCCACCTCAAGCGAAGAGTTGACTCATTGGAAAAGACTCTGGTCCTAGGAGGGACTGGGGGCAGCAGGAGAAGAGGACAACAGAGGATGCAATGGCTGGATGGCATCACTGACTCGAACGTGAGTCTGAGTGAACTCCGGGTGTTGCTGATGGACAGGGAGGCCTGGCATGCAAATTAATACTTTTGCAGTAAGAAAACACTAATAAAGTAGGAGATAGAAGGTCTCCAGGTTAGAAGTTTATAGAGACCCTTCTGCTAGCATTCTTGAGATAAGAGATAGGTGGACTTTAGTTGAGGAATTTACAATTAGCCAGCCTCCTCTTTGCATTTCTTGAAATAAAAGATAGATGGTCTCCAGTTGCGGAAGTTAGAGCCAGCAGAAGAAACAAGGTAAATAGCCAGTCTTACCTCAAGGTAATAATCATGGCAAGGACAAAGAAAGGAAACAACCCTGTCTGATAAGGGAGACACTACACATGTAAAAGGCTCCTTGGAGTCAAAATTCAGAGGATTAATTCCAGGCCATAATGAGTCTTGCTCCTCCCAGAAGTCTTCACTTCGAGACCCATCTTGGCTAGGGTGTGCATGCGTACCCCAGGGGAGAGTCCTTCGACAAATTAACCAAGGGGAACAAAGCAAGGTGATTGGCCTGAGCAAAGACAAAGACCCAGAGAACTGCCTGTTTATAAAGGATTCAAATTTCCCAAAGGTGTGTCTCTCTTGAGTTTGCCCATGCACATTTCCTCATGTACTTTTCTTTTCAATAAACTTTTTACTTTACTCTTTATCTTCTGCCTCCTCACCTGAATTAGTTCTTGACTGGGCAGGCAAGACTAGGGACTTTAGCCCTAACTGCCGGCTCCTGTGGTCCAGTGGTAAGGACTTCCAGACTAGGAAACTAAGACCTTGCTTCCAGCTACCACTTGCTGCTTCTTGCTGCAAGCCGCTGCTTACTGCTACACACATCTGGAGTCAATAATATCTACTATAAAAATGAGAAAAATCACTATACTTACAAGGTTATCGTGTCTTACTTTGGGGATTATGTTTTAACCCTTTATCATTCTACTTGTTTATATAATAGTTGGCAGCATCCCTCAACCCCACAATTACCTGTGATTGGCAGCAGAATAGTTTGCTATCAAAGGTTGCGCTTGTCAACTACAAATTGGCACTTGCTTGTCAACTACAAATTGGCACTTGCTGAGAACATTTGCCAGCAACTGAACAAGGCATTTGTCATCTGTCTCTGCAGAGATTGAACCCTGTGTTTCTGTAGCTGTTGACCTTCAACACCCCCTGAGAGAGTTCAGGATGGAGTGAGGCATTCTTTGTTCCAGGGGATCTGGTAGAACATGTATTTAGACAGTTAGTTATTTTCAGAAACTGATTTCATGATCCCAATCCTTGTATCTCTTCATAGTTAGAAAATCACTAAATCCCTTCACTGGGAACATCAGCTCCTTGTTGATAGGGCCCACACAGGGTCTCATTGATAAGATGGCTTGTTATGTAGACCTCACAAACAAAGAATAAATCACAGTGATCTGTGAGATTGAGCAAATTGCCCAAATGGCATGCTGTTATCTCACTGGCTCCTATCTTCTCAAAGCTGCGAGACCACCAGATTCCAGACCTCCAGCTACGTGAACATCCCTTCAGATAATTTTTCATTGGTGGGGTAAAAGAAGGACTCCATCAAAAGGGAGAATGCTGGTTCTCCTTAAGGGCCAGTTACACACTCTTTTCCCTCTAATAAACTTCCCTTTTCTTGCCTGACTGCCCAGCTCGCTTGCTTTCTTTCCTGTGCACTTAATCTTATACTTGGGACTAACAGAAACCTTTTGTAAAATAAGCACTTGCTGCTGGTGGTGGTGGTTTAGTCACTAAGTCATGTCCAACTCTTACAACCCCATGAGTAGCCTGCCAGGCTCCTCTGTCCATGGGATTCTCCAGGAAAGAATACTGGAGTGGATCGCCATTTTCTTCTCTAATAAATGGAGCTTACTGGCATCGATCCCACTGGGCCATAAAGGGGCTCAAGAGAGACAAAGACTCCTGAAGTTCTCAACACAAGGCTTTGTACCCAGGAAGTTTTCTACACAGATTAAGTTTACTGTGAGCAATGACCAGGAACACTCTTGGGGGCCTCCAGGGTTCCCTGAGAGAAAGGAGCAGAGTGCCTACCTCCCTAGTCTAACAGAGGGCCAGAAAACACTGGCGCACATGCTCCCCTTGAGAAAGTGAATTCTCTCTTCACCAAAATCTTATATATTGACCTTCCCTGACGCCTTCTTTGGAGCAGTCTCTCAGAGCTCTCTGAGTTGCTATCTCCCGGGCTGTAGTTGTCTTTCTGCTCCAAATAAAACTTAACTTGCAGCTCTCAAATTATGCATATTTTTAATTGACACTTTGAAGCCAAAATCACTGTGAGCTATTGTTGAGTAGGACTTGCAGCACTGGGAAGCAATGTACACACCTGTAGGTGGACTGAGAGCAATGCATGGGTCCACCACTTCTTGTCACTCAATTCACAGAGGCTTGCAATGCCCTACGATCACAAATTCTGGAGGACCCAGGATGTGTGGGAGTTCCAAGCAAGTATAAAGTAAGTGTGTTTTGTCTAAAACTGAGTAAGTAGAGTGTTGACAGCCCAAGAGTCCATACATTCTGGTGGAACAAAAATTTACAAGTACAGAAAGGCAACAACTTTTGAAGAAACCCAAATGACCATGAAAGTTTTGGTATCTTCTTATTGCTATGATTTCCCTGCTTTCACCCACTGCTTACATTGAAAAGATGACTTACTCATCAGTAAGCAGAAAGCAGAGAGTGTTGATAGAAGGTACTTGTAGCAAAAGGCAAAATAAAAATATTAGAGTTAGTTTAACACAATGTTTCCTTGTCTGGTAAAAACAAATTCCATATGCATATTTAAGTCAGGAAACACAAATTATGCAACTTCTGTGATTCCCTCTACAAGTTAAATACTCTCACATTTGTATTTTAAACTGATGCTGTATGATATAAAGATGAACAATAAAATTTATGCTAAAAATTTACATGTTTAATTTTTCTTTAGAATCATAATACCAAATAGCAATTTAAAACATCATGAAGAATTGACAGACTATGCAAGAAAAGAAAATCTTTATATTTTAATACTATTAATGGTATTTTTTCACATTTTTTGAACAAAGGGCCCACATTTCATTACACACTGGGTCTCATTCGCTCCCCTTCAGAGAATTATCCTCTTAGCTCTCCACTGCCTTCTCCTTTCCTCCTTAAAGTACTCCAGGTGCCATTGCAATACAGCATCCACCCTTAACCTCATGGCTACTGTCTTCCTGGCATGTCCCTTCATTTTTTGAAGATCTGAGACCTAGCTGTGATCACTCTTTCTCACTCTCTCTTCCACCACGTCCCCTCCATGACTACACTTGCTGCTATTTTTTGGCTTAACCACTCACTTCCTGGACTCTCAGCTACTTAAGTGCCTCACCAGCAGGAAGCTTATCTGCTCCCACATCAGCCAACACCACCACGTTCTCACTCCTCTTTCCCAACTGAGATTTTGTGGTCCAGCAAACACCCTCCTTTTACTTGCTTTCTCTTGTATTCTGTCAAGCTCACCTGTTATATGAGTTTTCTATTACTACCTAATAAATTACCACAATAATAGTAGCTCAAAGCAATACACATTTATAATCTTAGCAACTCAGTGAGTCAGGGACAAGGCTTAGTTCAATCTTCTGCTTTGGAACTCAAGAGTCATTCCGTTGGGAATCAGCTTCCAAGATCACTCAGTTTTGGCAGAATTCACTTCCTGGTACCTATAAGACTGAGGACCTAGCTTCTTGCTGGCTAGCAACTGGAGGCCACACTTACTTCCCACAGGCTTCCTACAGCCATGGAGTAACAGCCCATCCATCACCTCTGCCATATTCCACTGCTTAGAATTCAGTTACAGGCCAAGAGCAAGGGGTCATCACACAAGAGTGTGAACACCAGGCAGTGGGGATCATGGAGGTCATCCCAGAGTCTATCTGCCACCCATGGCAAGACCTCAAACCTGGCTCACCCACCCTGAGCCACCAGTTAAATGGCTGAATGTGGCCATAGAGAACCCTGGGTCCTGCTGTTGGTCTCATCTGATCTCCATATGCAGGATTTTCAATGGGCTCAGCACTTCCCAGCAATCTTAATGCATCTCCCAAGGCAATTTTCACTCCTGGTCCCCTCTATTTTCTTCCTTAAACCCATATATATCTTCCCATCTTTCTAGTCTCAGCCACTGACTTTGCCTCATCCTTTCCTCACTGAGGGAGTCAGCCAGGATCCAGTAAGGAAACCTGTTCTGTGTACATAAACACAGAAGCTGGTTACATAGGAGGTGGACATGCTGAAAAGCTAACCAGAGGTCAGAGATTAGCACCAGCAGGAGACCTCCACCACCATGGCTGAGAGGGAGAAGATTAATGCAGGAACCATGGAGGGGAGGCTTTCTGGTAGGAGCTGAAGCCCCAGAAGAGATGCCTCCTAAACCAGGGTGGCACAATGCAAAGTACTGGCCTCTCCTTTCTTCCCTTCCCCAATCCCCCAGTAGACTCTCCTATTGGCCAAACTCAGCAAAAAGTTGCTGACCACAGAGCCTGAACCTGAGCCAGACACTGAGATTCAGAGAAGTACACAGCAAGGGCAAGGAATGTCTCCAAGAGAAAAAAGTTCCACATTGACAAAATGAAGCAATTAGAATAAAGTACCCAGCCTTCCAAGGACATGCCTGCCTGCAGCCCTACCAGGTACACTGGAGACCTGCCACTCTCACCTGCTTCGATTGCTTTGTTACAGTTCTACTTCTTGTCTCCTGAATCATTCAGGCCAGCATGCAAACATATTGTCTACACTAAAGAATTATATCTGAGGATTTGTGCTTCCAGGAACACAGCATAGAACTATTTTTCCCTCTTCCTCCTATGAAGTGCAAATAAAAATCTGACATTTTATATAAAACAATTTTCTAAGAAGTTGTTCTTATTTCAGTAAGAAAACTCTGAAAGATGGGCAGAAGAAGGCAAACAGGTTAGTTAGGGACCCAGGAAATGACACAGCTGTGAGACTGTGTCCTTGGATTTTTATCATGTCTCATATATCCCAGGCAAGGTGCTGAAGAAGTCAGCAACCTAGAAACACCAACAGATGTAGATGAGAAAAAGCCCTAAGAAAAGCCTGTCCTCTCTAGCCAAAGAAACATGAATGCAAACAGGTTAGTTAGGGACCCAGAAAATGACACAGCAGTGAGACTGTGTCCTTGGATTTTTATCATGTCTCATATATCCCAAGCAAGGTGCTGAAGAAGTCAGCAACCTAGAAATACCAACAGATGTAGATCAAAAAAAGCCCTAAGGAAAGCCTGTCCTCTCTAGCCAAAGAAACATGAATTACAGCAGCCTAGTAGGTTACAAAGATTTTAGACAATAAGTACTGCAGCCAAACCCTGCAAATCAACATTCAATGAGACAGCAAAGGCCAAGTGGTAAACCTAAACTCTCACCCTCACCAGGCTGTAATAAGCGGGCCAATCTCCCATCCCCACGGGAGTGGTGTCTAAGAAAGCACATAGGGAGATGGCACATTCATCTGTCCTGGGTACTAGGAAGTCCAACCTCTTCCATATACATGCCCCCTCATGTAGGTGGAGACCATGAATGGGGAACCTGAACTTCAGTCCCACCTTGCAATAAGGGAAACTCTTTGCCCTTGTTATTGAGGTGTCAGAGGAGGCCAAGTGGAGAGTCAGAACTTTCACCACTGCAATAACGAGGCTACCTCACAACTGTGTCCCTGGAGGCCACATGTGGAGCAATAATGAGGTGGCCTAATCCCTCCCAGCTAAGACAGTATCAGCAGGGGCTCAGTAGGGAGCTCCCACACCACCATCCAGAAATAGCAGGGAATCCTTCCCTACCTTGATATCAAGGTAGGCTAACTGGGGAGCATGGATTTCTAATCTTACCTGGCAGGAATGAGGCAGTACCAGCCCTTCTGCTGAAGTGATATCAGAGGAAACCAGCTAAACAGAAGGTTTAAATAGGAACTGGAGCTTCATAATACTCAAAATGAGCAAGTTTCTGTCAAAATCACCTGTCACAGTGACAACCAAGAAAATATCAACTTGAAAGAAAATAGATGATTATACCAAGATGGTAAACAGGGACACCTGGTGTGCTGCAGTCCATGGGGTCCTAAAGAGTCAGACATGACTAAGCAACTGAACTGAACTGAACCAAGCTGATAGGGATGTTGAAATTATCTGACAATGATTTTTAAGACAACCAAAATGCAAAATGAAACGGTTTCAAAGGCAATAACAGACACAATTGTAACAAATGAAAAAATAGAAAATCTCAGCAAAGAAATAGAAAACCTCAGCAAAGAAAAGCCAAATGGAACTAAAAAGCACAATAGCAAAATTTAAAAATTCAGTAGATGGGTTCAAGAGAAAAGTGGAGGAAAGAGAAAAGAACCACTGAACTGGGAGTTAGAACAATAGAAATTATCTAATACAAACAACAGAGAAAAAAATTAACAGACCCTCAGACCTGTGGGTCTATAACAAAAGGTATAATCTTCATGTAATCAAAATTCCAGAAGGAAATGAGAAATACTATGTAGCTGAAAAAGTATTTGAAGAAATAAAGGCTGACAAGGCTTCTTCCAGCCATGTGAGTCCTGTAAAGCCTCCTCTGGCCTCGTGAGTCCTGGTAGCCCAAGTGCCACTCCAGAAGGGGCTCCTCTGGCCAAGGGTCCACCTGGGCCAAGGGCCATCCCCCTCCAAGGCTTCCTCCACCTGCACCAGCCTCTGTGGGTATGTTTATGAAGGCTTATGCTCTGCTGGTCTCCATGGACCAGCTGATCTGGATCATCTCCAGGAACAGACACTGGTGAAAGGAACACACAAGAGGCTGGTCTCAACACAGTGGGCCCAAAAACTACTTAGAGTAGTTTCTAGTACTGGGAAGGTGTGGGTAGACTGCAGCTCACCACAAGGGCAAGGACACTGACAAGAGGAGGTAACAGGAAATTTTTTTATGACAAGAGTTTGACATTTTACTAAGAAACATCTTTTTATTTTAAATGGTAGTATAAAAATTGTATATATAATGTAGATTTGTATAGGTATGCATACACATAAATGCTTACACATACACACACACAAACTTGCTCATCAGAATCAAACCCTATTTTGTTAAAATCCTAAATAAAAAAGAGAAGTATATTTGTTATCCTAAAACATACTGTATATAAAGCTGTCAGACAACTTGTAAAACTGAAACTGTTTTGAAAAGAAGGTAGGCACCCCACCTATCCTTTATCTGGCCTAACACAAATGGTTTTGGCAGAAGGACAGTACACAGGGCAAAGCCAGAGAAGAGAACTTCTATCATTACTATTGATAGAGCAAGACACCTGAAGCCAGTGAGGAAGCACAGGATATAGAGTATGACCTAGATTCTCAGGAAAAAACCACTTAATAAACAGAAAATATGTGGTAGGGAAGGAGGGGAATAGAGAGAGGAAAAACAAGGTCCATAAACTAGAAATGACCTACTGATTAAGTTCCAGTGCCTGGGAAAGACACAATGAAATAAGAACAAAGGAGTCACAGAAGCAGAAGTAGTTAGAGGGGAAGAGGAAGTGAGAGAGACAGGGAATCACAATTTCCTGCCATTAAGAAGCCAAATTGCTGTGTAGTAAGAGGTGAGGATATCACCTCACCTCCTAATATTGGAGGGGCTTGCAAAAAAAAAGCAGCACCAGAGGTTCAAAGCTACTAAAGTTGAACTCACATGTTTTTGCTCCTGGTCTCTTGGTAAATATACTGGCACAGGAAATAGAGTACTAACTCAGAAGGAGAAAAATCACATAAAACGGAAATAGATAAGAGTTTAGAGCAGCACATAGGTGTTCTTGATATGTATTCCATTCTAAAGTTCCTTTTCTGGTCATACAGAGATGTCTACACAAGGAATAGAGAATAGGAGGCCATTTCCCAGTAAATCTGGATGAAAACCAATTCCCACTCAAAATTAAACTTCTGGGAATAGTTCTCTTGGTAACCATGCCAGGGGTCAGGACTGCAGTTCTATGGAGGGATCACCAAGTACAAGCTGTTGGACTAACAGAGAACTTCATGTGCCAGTGAATATTTATCAGTGTGAGGTCCCCTGGAGATCCTCATGTAGGCACCAAGACCTGACTCCACCCACCTGCTTGCAAATTCCAGTGTTGGACACTTCAGACAAAACAACCTGCAAGAGAGAAGCACAGCCTCATCCATCAAGAAAAATGAGACAGCAAAAAATATGTTACATAAAAAGGAGCAAGGTAAAACACCTACAAAATAAAATAAGTAAGGAGAAGATAGGCAACCTATCTGAAAACATATTCAGAATAATGATAATATAGATGATCCAAAATATCAGAAATAGAATGGAGGCACAGATGCAGAAAATACAAGAAATTTTAACAAGGACCTAGAAAAAACTAAAGAGCAAACAGTGATAAACAACATGGTAAATAAAATGAAAAATACACAAAATTACCTTAAATGTAAATGGATTAAATATTCCAACCAAAAGACACAGACTGGTTTAATGTACACAAAAACAAGGCCCACATATACACTTTCTAAAAGAAACTCACTTGAAACCCAGAGACATATACAAACTGAAAGTGAAGGGATAGAAAAAGATTCTATGGAAATCAAAAGGGAAACTTTAAAATAAAAGCCATTAAAAGAGAGTAATGATCAACAGATCAATCCAAGAAGAAGATATAACAATTCGAAATATTTATGCACCCAACATGAGCACCTTAATACATAAGGCAAATGATAATAGCTATAAAAAGGAAAATTAACAGTAACATGATAATACTGAGGGACTGTAATACCCCATTTACACCAATGGATAGATCATCCAGACAGAAAATAAATAAGGAAATACAGGTTTAAATGACATACTAGATCAGATAGACCTAGTTGATATTGATAGGACATTCCATAAGAAAGCAGTAAAACATTTTCTTCCCAAGAGCACATGGGACATTCTCCAGGATAGATCACAGCTTGGGCCACAAATCAAGCAATGGCAAATTTAAGAAAACTGAAATCATATCAACCACCTTTTCCAAAAACAATGCTATGAGATTAGAAATCAATTAAAGGAAAAAAATTTTTTAATGGAAGCTAAACAACATGCTATTAAATAACCAAGAGATCACTAAATAAATCAAACAAGATATTTTAAAAATCTATCAAAAAATGATAGTGAAAATAGCATGGCCCCAAACCTACCAGTTCAGTCGCTCAGTCATGTCCGACTTTTTGTGGCCCCATGAACCACAGCACACCAGGCCTCCCTGTCCATTACCAACTACTTGAGTCCACCCAAACCCATGTCCATTGAGTCAGTGATGCCATCCAACCATCTCATCTTCTGTTCTCCCCTTCTCCTCCTGCCTTCAATCTTCCCCAGCATCAGGGTATTTTCAAAGGAGTCAGCTCTTCACATAAGGTGGCCAAAGTTTTTGAGTTTTAGCCTCAACATCAGTCCTTCCAATGAACACCCAGGACTTATCTCCTTTAGGATGGACTGGTTGGATCTCCTTGAAGTCCAAGGGACTCTCAAGAGTCTTCTCCAACACCATAGTTCAAAAGCATCAATTCTCCAGCACTCATCTTTCTTTACAGTCCAACTCTCACATCCATACATGACTACTGGAAAAACCATAGCCTTGACTAGATGGACCTTTATTGACAAAGTGATGTCTCTACTTTTTAATATGCTGTCTAGGTTGGTCATAACTTTCCTTCCAAGAAATAAGCGTCTTCTAATTTCATGGCTGCAGTCTCCATATGCAGTAATTTTGGAGCCCCCCAAAAATAAAGTTAGCCACTGTTTCCACTGTTTCCCCATCTATTTGCCATGAAGGGATGGGACCATATGCCATGATCTTAGTTTTCTGAATGTTGAGCTTTAAATCAACTTTTTCACTCTCCTCTTTCACTTTCATCAAGAGGCCCTTTAGTTCTTCTTCACTCTCTGCCATAATGGTGGTGTCCTCTGCATATCTGAGGTTATTGATAAGTCTCCCAGCAACCTTGATTCCAGCCTGTGCTTCCTTCAGCTCAGCGTTTGGGATGCAGCAAAAGCAGTCTTAAGAGAGAAGTTTGTGACAATGTAATCCTACCTCAAGAAACAAGAAAAATCTCACATAAACAATTTAGCCTTATACATGAAGCAACTAGAGAAAGAAGAACAAGCAAAACCCAAAGTTAGTAGAAGGAAATATATCATAAAGAGAAAAGTAAATGAAATAGAAATGAAGAAAACAATAACTAAAATCAATGAAACAAAAAAGCTGGTTCTGTGGAAACAAAAACAATATTGATAAACCTTTAGCCAGACTCATCAAGAAAAAAGCAGAATATGCAAATCAATAAAATTAGAAATGAAAAAGGAGAAATTACAACTGACTCCACAGAAATACAAATTATCATTTGAGATTACTACAAGCAACTATATGCCAATAAGATGGATAACTTAGAAAAAAAATGGAAAAATTCTTAGAAAAGTACAACCTTCCAAGACTGAACCAAAGGAAATAGAAAATATGAATAGATTAACCACAAGTAATGAAATCAAAACTCTGATGAAAAATCTTCCAATAAATGAAAGTCCAGGACATGATGGTTTCACAGGCAAGTTCTGTAACATTTAGAGAAGAACTAACACTCATCCTTCTCTAACTCTTCAAAAAAAATCACAGAGGAAGGAATACTGTCAAGCTCACTTTACAAGGCCACCATCACCAAGTTAACAAAACTAGACAAAGATATCACAAAAAAGAAAACTACAGGTCAATTTCACTAATGAACATGCAAAAAGTCTCAACAAAATACTAGCAAACAGAATCCAACAACACACTGAAAGGATCATACACCATGAAAAAGTGGGATTTATTCCAGGAATACAAGGATTCTTCAATATATGTAAATCAATCAATGAGACACCACAGTAACAAACTGAAGAATAAAAACCACGTGATAATCTGAATATATGCAGGAAAAGCTTTTGACAAAATTCAACTCATTTGCTTTATATATATATATATATATATATATATATATAACATATTTTATAATATATATATTTAAAACTCCAGAAAGTGGGTATAGGAAGAATCTACCTCAATAAGGATCATATATGACAAATCCACAGAAAACATCTTTCTCAGTGGCAAAAAACTGATAGCATTCCCAATAAGATAAGGGATAAGACAAGTATGACCACTCTCACCACTACTATTCAACAATAGTTTTAGAAGTCCTAGCCATAGCCATCAGAGAATAAAAAAATAAAATGGAATACAAACTGGAAAAAGAAGATGTAATCTGTCACTATTTGCAGATTATATGCTACTATACCTAGGAAATCATAAAGATAACACCAGAAAACTACTAGATATAATCAATGAATCTGATAAAGTTGCATGATACAAAAGTAATGCACAGACATCTCCTCCGGTAAAAATACAGTAGAAATGAAAGATCATAAAAAATTAAGGAAATGAGTCCATTTACCATCATATCAAAAGGAATAAAATATATATAAATAAACCTATCTAAGGAGATAAAACACCTGTATTCAGAAAACTATAAGTCACTGATGAAAGAAATCAAAGATGACAAAAACATGTTTTTGGATTGGAATAATTAATATTGTGAAAATAGTAATACTACCCAAAGGAATCTACAAATATCAAGAGAGTATGGAAATGGCACAAAAGCAGAAAAACAGATCAATGGGACAGGACAGAAAGCCCAAAGATAAACCCACACACTTATGGTCCCTTAATCCATGACAAAAAAAGGGCAAGTATATACAATGGAAAAAACACCGGCTTCAATCAACGGTGCTGGGAAAACTGACAGCTACATGTTAAAGAATGAAATTAGACTACTACACACCAGCAGACACAAAAATAAATTCAAAATAGAATAAAGGCCTAAATGTAAGATCAGACACTAAAAACTCATGTATAGCAAAATGAATACAGTATTGTAAAGCAAAACAAACTAAAAAATAAAAATTTAAATTAAAAAATTTTAAAAATAGAAAAAAACTCTTATAGGAAAACATAGGAAGAACATTCATTGGCATAAACCACAGAAAGATCATTGTTACCTAACTACTAGAGTAATACACCATCAGTATTCTGGCTCAGATGGTAAAGAATCTGCCTGCAATGCAGGAGACTTGGGTTCAGTACCTGGGTTGGGAAGATGCCCTGGAGAAGGAATGGAAATCCATTTCAGTATTCTTGCCTGGAGAACTGCATGGACAGAGGATCCTGGTGGGCTACAGTTCATGGGGCCACAAAAAGTCAGATATGACTGATTGACTAGCACTTTCACTTCACTATCCTAGAGTAATAAAAATAGAAATAAATAAATAGGACCTAATTAAACTTAAAACCTCTTGCACAGCAAAGAAAACCATAAATGAGACAAAAAGACAGCCCTCAGAATGGGAGAAACTGCAAATGAGGCAATTGCAAAGGGATTAATCTGCAAAATATACAAATAGCACAAGCAACTCAATATTAAAAAAAAAAAAAAATGAGCAAATGACCTAAACAGACATCTCTCCAAAGAAGACATACAAATCACCAACAAACATAACATGCTCAGCCCTGCACATTATTAAAGAAATGAACATCAAAACTAAAATGAGAGGGGGGGTACTAAGATGGCAGAGGAATAGGACGGGGAGACCACTTTCTCCCCCACAAAGTCATCAAAAGAACATTTAAATGCTGAGTAAATTCCACAAAACAACTTCTGAATGTTGGCAGAGGACCTCAGGCACACAGAACACAGCTCATTGTCTTCAAAAGGAGGTAGGGAAAAATATAAAAGCCAAGAAAAAACAGACAAAAGAGGTAGGTACGGAGCTCCGTCCTGGGAAGGGAATCTTTAAAAGAAACAAGTTTCTAAATACCAGGAAGTACTCTCACTGCTGAATCTGTGGCGAGCCCTGGAAGCACAGAGGGCAACATAACAGGGAGAAAAATAAATAAATAATTAAAACCCACAGATTACAAGCCCAGCGGTAACTCCTCCAGTGGAGAAGCAGTGCAGATGCTTGCACCCGCCACTAGCAAGCGGGGGCTGGACAGGGAGGCGCGGGCTGCATTGCTTAGAGTAAGGATATGGCCTGAATGCCCAGAGCACAGTCTGAGCGAACTAACTTGGGCTAGCAAACCAGACTGTGGGATAACTACCACGCGAAAAGCCAGCCCTAACCTAAGGCCCCGCCAGGCCCGTGCACAGAACAAAGGACTAAAAAGAGATATCAGCTGCAGACCATCTCCCTCCAGTGACAGGCAGCCAGAGCCAGAAGGGGGCAATCGCAGCCCAGAGAGATATTATATACAAAACTGCAAGTAGGCTTCTTTGCTAAGACTTCTTGGGGTTCTGGATGGTCAACATCCTCCTGAGAAGGTGTGTCGGTTGTACACCCAGAAAACCAAGCAACAGGGATGAGGAAGCAATAAGTTGCAGCGACCATGCTCGCCAAACACCTCATCACCTGAGCTGCTTGGACCTGGGAAGGGCACAAAACGCAGACCCAACTGAGTCTGCATCTCTGGGAACTATCCAAGTGCCTTAACCTGAGTGGCTTAGACCTGGGAGGTGCATGCAGCCCAGGGCCAGCCTTGGACGGTTCCTGGTGGGGCAACCTAGAGCCTGAGCAGTGTGGGCAGGGAAGGTACACGTGCCATGAGCGGGGGCAGGCCCAGTGTGGCTGAGACACTGCGAGCATACACCAGTGTTGTTTGCAGCATCCCTCCCTCCCCACAGCACGACTGAACAAGTGAGCCTAAAAAAACTGTCCACCACCACCCCCTTTGTGTATCAGGGTGGAAATCAGACACTGAAGAGACCAGCAAACAGAAGAAGCTTAAACAGAGGGAACTCTGTTGGAAGTGACAGGTGCAATAGATTAAAACCCTGTCGTTAGTACCGACTACATAGGAAGGGGCCTATAGATCTTGAGAAATATAAGTTGGACCAAGAAACTGAACTGACCCCACAATACCCACAAAAACACCAGAAAAAAAGTCCTAGCTATATTTTTACTATTTTTATGATCATTCTTTTTTTTATTTAATTTTAAGTACTCTCTTACTCCTTTAATTTTCACTTTTATAACCTACTATTACTTTGAAAAAAAAAATACCCTNTTGGACCAAGAAACTGAACTGACCCCACAATACCCACAAAAACACCAGAAAAAAAGTCCTAGCTATATTTTTACTATTTTTATGATCATTCTTTTTTTTATTTAATTTTAAGTACTCTCTTACTCCTTTAATTTTCACTTTTATAACCTACTATTACTTTGAAAAAAAAAATACCCTATTTTTTAAAGCAAACTTCGCATACATGTATATTTTTTAATAATTTTTGTGACTTTTTTCTTCTCTTTCTTTGTTTCTCTTCTTTTATTTAATATTGTATTTTTGAAATTCCAAACTCTACTCTAGATTTTTAATCTTTGCTTTCTGGTATTTGCTATCAATTTTTTACCTTTAAGAACCCAGTCTTCAGTAGCCCTTTTTACTTAAGAGCAAGGTTAATGACTTGACTGCTCTCTCCCCGATTGCACTCTCCTTTTATCCACGAGGTTGTCTGTGTCTCCTCCCTACCCCCTCTATTCTCTACCCAACTCTGTGAATTTCTGTGTGTTCCAGACGTTGGAGAACATGTAAGGCACTGATTGCTGGCTGGACTTGTCTCTCTCCTTTTGATTCTCCCCTTTTATCATCCTGGCCACCTCTATCTCCTTCCTCTCTCTTCTCTTCTTTGTATAACTCTGTGAACATCTCTCAGTGGTCCAGTTGTGGAGTGCACATAAGGAAGTGATTACTGGCTAGCTTGCTCTCTCCCTTATTGATTCCACCTCATCTCATTCAGGTCATCTCTAACTCCCTCCTCCTTCTTCTTTTCTCCATATAACTCTGTGAACCTCTCTGGGTGTCCCTTACTGTGGAGAAACTTTTCATCTT
>SJYA01009281.1:0-15176 GCA_006410615.1 Neotragus moschatus
TATGCAGACGCTTTACCCTCTGAGTGACCAGGGAAGTTAATATCACCTTATAAAATCTTATAAGTCAATAGCACCTTATGAAATATTATAACTAGGGGCCAGGACTTGAAGTGGAAGGTAGATGGTAAAAGCTAAGCAAAATGTTACCTTACACAGCACATAATGAACGTCTAAAATTTTATGTCTCTTAAATGTTTTCTGCTGTCTTGATAAGCTTTGGAAGACAGGAACTCTGACTTGCACGCATTTCTGAACTGCCTCTCTGCTTCCCCCAGCCCAGATAGTATAATAGGCTGGGTGTTATTCAAAGGTCTGTCCAGTGAACGAGCGAAAGAATGGTGAACTTAGATCAATGCATGAGTGTTAGATCCATAATCATTTAGTAAGGGGACAGGGATTGTTCTAGACACAACTCTTACTTTTTAGTACGTGAAACTTACACTCTGTATTGTAACCAACTAACACAAAAGGAAGAACTGGCCTCAGAGAAAGAGAGACAACCACGAGTTAGGTGGATATTGGTTATAGCCACGATATCAGACAGGATGGGCTAGGTTATGGCCACAGACTACCCACATCTCAAGGTTTATGACCACAGCAATTGAGTTCTGCCCCACATTGTTGGCCAGCTACACATTGGCTGTGGTTCTGCTCCTTGTCTGCTGAAAAGCAGCTCCATTGCTGCCAAGCCCAGGGCAGACCGAGCAAAGAAGGATTTTGCATGTGATTGTGAGGCCCATGTGATTGTGAATACTCAGAGAGTATTCTGGACAAGAATCCAGTCTAACCACCCAATAGGATAATTTTGATTTCTAGTTCAGGATGGTCAATGTGCTTTCTACATGTTCTGAAAGCTGGCTCATATCACTGATGTCATTCTGATAATTTTTAAAGAATTATTTAAAGGAAGAACTTATTTTTATTGCACAGCCCAGAAAACTATCCTCAGTATCTTGTAATAACCTGTAGTGGAAAAGAATCGGAAAAATGTGTGTGTGTGTGTGTGTGTGTGTGTGCACATGTGTGCACAGTCATGTCTGACTCTGCAACTCCATGGACAGTACCCCACCAGACTCTTCTATCCATGGGATTTCCCAGGCAAGAATCCTGGAGTGGGTTGCCATTTCCTTCACCAGGGAAACTTCTTGACCCCAGGATAGAACCCTCATCTCTTGCATCTCCTGCTTTGGCAGGTGGATTCTTTACCACTGAGCCACCTGGGAAACCATATGTACATACATACGCACACATCTGTAACCTCTGTTCTAGGCTGCCTTGCCCCGGAACAGGCAGTTTTGTCTATCTTGCTCACTACAGCAGAGCCAGACATCCAGAATATGCTGAATAAATGCTTGTTGAATGCATGGAAGTGTCAGTCCCTGAGCTGTGAAAAGGAGGTGATGTTTTCAAGTGTGTTTCCCTATCCTCCCACCTCCCCCTCCACTTCCTAATGCCCCTTTGGGACTTTTCTGTCAAAGCCATACCTGGGGCGAAAAAGAGATCTATTTTTCCTTTTAACAATTTCTCAAGGAAGCGTTTCATAGACGACAAACTAGTTATGTCCTGCCTCTTTCCCTTTATCACATCTTTTTCCCAGCAGCATGCATGATCTGTACCTGGTATTTACCCAAAATAAATCAGGAGAGAAAGTTCCTAAATTCCCCATCTTTGGGCAGCGCTGAAGTCAGCTGTCCCAGGACAGAAGTGGAAGGGAGCCTTAGACTCAGATCCGGAGCCTGGCCCCAGAGAGGGGCGCCCAACACCGCAGGGCAGGTCAGAAGCCAGCAGCGGCCCATCCTCCGGTGTCTGGTGTCTTGTTGCTTGAGAGTTTGCCTCCTGCCCGTGGTGGTTGGTAATTGCTGGGTTCATTGTGTGCCTTTGGTCTCTCAGGTGTATTTTCTAAACCAACATAAAAGGAAAATGATAAGGGCAAGCGCACGAGGGTGTTTATGTTTTCAGCGCTAGCCAATTGCCTGAGACCAAAAACAAAAGTTAGTGCAGATGGAGGGGTGCAAGATTATGACTTGACTACAATGGAAACCCAAACCTCTCCTTCTAGAACGTGCCTCACTCCCAGCTGTCGTCCACCTCCATTTAGCGGAGCTGCCACCCGGCAATTACCACGCCTGGGTTCTCCTTTGGAAAAGGAGCACAGAGGAACAATGCCGCAGCCAGTCCTCCTGGACAAGAAGACAGGTGAGTCCAGCGTGGAAAAAAAAAAATAAGGTAAATGATCCCTTTGGCCATTGTTTCTTTACCGGCAGACAAATCGCTAGCAAGGTGAGACTGGTTTTAAGTGCTCCTCCCGGACCTTGAACGGGCTGCAAGAAAAAGGGTTAGCAACAATGACAGCAAAACCCATGCCAGCCTGCTGAGATTGCAGGCCACTGGCACATTCTGTTACCTTCTCCTTTATGCTTCTTAGTGCTGTGTATAGATCCATATCTTGCATCTTGACCATCAGTGAGAACCGCCAGGTAAAATACAGGTCACTCAGTTAAACCTGAATGTGGGTTAAACAGTGAAGAGCCCTTTCCTAGAAGTGTGTCCCGTGCAGTATTTGAGACAAACAAATACTCATTTCTTGTCTAAAATTCAAAGATAACAATGCATCCTTTCTTTGTCTGTTTATTTTGTATTGCTATATCTATCAACCCTACCAGACTGCATGACAGAAGCATAGAGGTAAACTTGAACTTGAAAGTAAGGGATATGTTACTCCAGTATGGTTAGAGCTTTAAGAAAGTACAGTGACATTATTAATACTTAATTGTTCCAAATGTTTCCAGTCCATCCTAAAAGGTAGAATGAGCTAGAATTTATTTATTCATTGGGTGAGGGGTGTGAATGATAGAAGTCTTGGAATTAAAAGGTGTGTATTTCGATAGGTGAGAGGTTCTGAATCAAAAAGAAGTCCCCACCTCCTTCTCGTCACCTTAATACCCAGGTCCTAGACAGTCCAGGGACAGCACAGCACAGGGGACATAAGAGTCGGCACAGGTCATCCCTCCTTCCCTGGTTGCCAGCTTCCACTGGCACCTCTGCAAAGCGTTCCCTGGAGTCAGGGCAGTCCAAAAAGGATGAAACAGTTTAATCAGCATGTCTTCATGGGTTCACCTGATTGACCTGAGAGCTAGAAACATAAGAGGCTGATGGTGAATCCTTGACTAGATCCATGGAAAAAATAGGTATTGTTAGGATTAATCACAAGTGGAAAGGTATTAACAGTTCAGGCATCAAACAAGATACTGTCTGCATATTAAGATGACGCAGCAAGAGGATTAAGCATTGGCTTATCATGAAAATGGCTCTCTCCTCCAGGTCTGCCCTCTGCGTGGTCTGCTAGCTACAGGAATGAGGAACACTGAAAGATAACGTTTGGGCTTGCTCCCACATTGGTGGCCAAGCAAGGGCAGATCGTAAAGTGAAATCAGTATCCTGAATTCAGGGGTGTGTGTGTGTGTGTGTGTGTGTGTGTACTTGTATGCATCTGAGTGTGTGGATCTCTCTATTTTATCTGTCTAGTTTTTGAAGCAAAATTTAGTACAAACTACCATATTCTGGAAAAATATCTTAAACTTCATTTTTCTCAAGATAGAGCTCTGGATTCTTCTATAAGCAAGGGAAAAGTCTATACCATGTAAGATGCAGTCAAAGTCAGAAACTTTCTGAAGAAGCATTTTTCTGGGAAGTCTTCTGATTCCTTCCAGTCATCAGAGAAATAATAAAAATCCAGTAAGTGCCTACCAGGTCATCAGCACTATCTCAACTGTGTTGCACATGGAGTTAAAGGAAACTTCTGAAGAGACTCAAGCCATAAGATACACCGCACTGACAGACCCAACTGCCTAAAGGCGCTGTCTGTACAGGCAGAACTCGGAGGTTCTGCAGACTCGGTTCCTGACCATCATGATAAATTAAATACTGAGTAAAGTGAGTCACATGGCTTTTTTGGTTTCCCAGTGCATATATAAAAGCTATGCTTACACTATACTATAGTCTATTAAGCATTATGTCTAAAAAATAAATGTACATACACTCAATAAAAATACTTTATTCCTACAAAATGCTAGCCATCGTCTGAGCCTTCAGAGCACAGTAACTCTTTGTAACAGTAACATCAAGATCCTAATCACTGATTCATATCACAAATATAATAATAATGAAAAGGCTTGAAAGATGGTGATAACTTGGTAATAATTATTACCAAAATGCACTCAGAGACACAAAGTAAGCAAATGGTTTTAGAGAGCTGGCACTGTTCGACTTGCTTGACACAGGCTCAAACCTTTGATTTTCAAAAAAAACTGAAATATCTGCTTAGTGCAATAAACGGAAGCACTGCAAGCTGAGGTATGACTGGGCTGTATCTGTTCTAAACTGGCTGGCCCATCACTGCTAAGGGGAATAAACAGTGATAAATACAGAAATCTCACTGCTCCTTACCCTCGAGTTTTGTGAACAAATATCAAGAGTCCTGAGCTTTCCTGGTGGCTGAGTGGTAAAGAACCTGCCTGCCAATGCAGGAGGTACAAAAGACGAGGGTTCAATCCCTGGGCTGGGAAGACCTCCTTGAGAAGGAAATGGCCACCCACTTCAGTGTTCTTGCCTGGAAAGTCCCATGGACAGAGGAGCCTGGCAGGCTACAATCCATAGTGTCACAAAGAGTCAGACACAACTTAGTGCCTAAACAACAACAACCTTCCTCCTTAGGAAAAGTGATCACACCTCCCAGGCTTCCTTGCAATAAGCTGAGGCCAGATGACTAGCCAGAGACTAACCACCACACACATACAAATGTCCCACCATGAATATAAAGTTGTTCTGGACACAAGGAATTCATTGGGTCCAATCATAAAACCCACTTGATTTTTCTTTATTGTGACAAAATATATGATTTTGTTGTTTTCATTGAAATATATCGATTTACTATGTTGTGTTAGTTTCAGGTGTACAGCAAGGTGACTCAATTGTATACCCACATACACCTACATATTGTTTTCCCATTCTTTCCCACTATAGTTTATTACAAGATATTGAATATAGTTCCCTATGCTATACGGGCTCCATGATAGCTCAGCTGATAAAGATCCCACCTGCATTCCTGGGTCGCGAAGATCCCCTGGAAAAGGGATAGTCTACCCACGCCAGTATTCTTGGGCTTCCCTTGTGGCTTAGGTGGTAAAGAATCCGCCTGCAATGCGGGAGATCTAGGTTCGATCCCTGGGTTGGGTAGATTCTCTGGAGAAGGGAAAGGCTACCCACTCCAGTATTCTGGCCTGGAGAATTCCAAGGACTGTACAGTCCATGGGGTTGCAAAGAGTCAGACACAACTGAGCGACTTTCACTGTGCCCTACAGTCATCCCTTGTTGTTTATCTGTTTTCTGTGTAGTAGTGTGCATCTCTAAATCTCATACTCTCAATGTATACCTCTCACCCGCTTCCCCTTTGGTAAACATAAGTGTGTTTTCTATGTCTGTGAGTCGTTCTGTTCTGTAAATAAGTTCATTTCTACTGTCTTTTGGATTCCACATAACAGTGATATCACATAATATTTGTCTTTTTGTGTCTGACTTACTTCCCTTAGTATGGTGATCTCTGTTTCCATCCATGTTGTTGCCACTGTACATATACACACCACATGTTGTTTATCTGTTCGTCCGTGAAGTATGCTTAGGTTGCTTTCATGCCTTGGCTATTGTGAAATGCTGCTTTGAACACTGGGATGTAGGTATCTTTCCAAATTAGAGTTTTTTGTCCTTTCAGGATCTATGCCCAGAAATAGGATTGCAGGATCATATGGTAACACTCATTTCAGTTTTTTAAGGAACCTCTGTACTCCTTTTCCATAGTGGCTGCACTGATTTACATTCTGACCAGCAGCGTAGGAGTATTCCCTTTCTCCATACCCGCTCTAGCATTTATTATTTGTAGACTTTTTGAAGATGGCTCATGTGAGGTGGCACCTCACTGTAGTTTTTATTACCACTTCTCTAACAGCAATGTTGAACATTATTCATGGGCTCGTTGTCCATGTGTATGTCTTCTTTGGAGAAATGTCTGTTTAGTTCTATCCATTCTGATTGGGCTGTTTGCTTTTTGGTCACTGAGTTGTGCGAGCTCTTTATCTATTCTGGAAATTAAGCCCTTGTCAGTTGCATCATTTGCAAATATTTTCTCCCAGTCCGTGGGTCATCCTTTCCTTTTGTTTACATAGTTACCATTTTAACCATAAGTGTGTAATTCGGTGGCATTCACAAGTGCACTCACAATATTGTGCAACCATCACCACTGCCCGTCTCTGGATTTTTCATTTTCCCAAACTGAAACTGTGTACCCATTAAACCATGACTCCCCAACCCCCGTTCCTCTCAGCTCCCCTTAACTAGTATTCTATTTGATGTCTCTGAACTTGACTACTCCTAGTACTTCACATAAGTGAAATCACACAATGTATGTCTTTCTGTGTCTGGTTTATTTCAGTTAGCATGATGTTTTCAAGGTCTGTACGTATCATAACATATATCAAAGGTCATCCCTTTTTATGGCAGAATAATATTCCATTGTCTGGATAGTCCACAGTTTATCCACTCATTCCTCGATGGGCCCTTGGGATTCTTTCTACCTTTTGGAAAGCAACTTGAGTTTTGTCGTTCACTGTCCTTCTAAAGCTATTTAGTGTGACTCCTTCCCTGCCACTGCCCCTCACATAGATAAGGAAAGTCACAGCAACACTCTTCATTGCACATAGAGCCCCAAGTAACCAAGACTGCAAACTTGATTGGATGCCCATGGCTGCAGGTGGAGACCTTTGGGTTTGGGCTGCCTGCTGGGGTGATTAACAGAGTGTGGTCCAGCAGCTTTCTCACTACAGCCTAGCCTTTGTCAGTCCACCTCCAGCCTTTGATAATGGAGGCTCCTTACAGGTAAGTGCTGGGGAGGATGAAGGGAGAGAGGGAGCGCCCTCAGGAGATGCTTATTGGTCAGTCGCTGTTGTAAGAGGCTTGGCTCACTGGTCCTGGAGATGTTCCATGGAGGTGTTCTGCTGGTCTCTCCTATGCACCTCTGTGGGTTCTACATGGGCTGCCTCACCAGGTTCCTTAGGCTGTGCCCCTCGCTAGGCTCTTGACCCCCAACCCCACCTCAATCCTTTGTCCCACGTGTGCACACCATAACTTCTTTGGGGTTGAAGTCTTTTCACTTGGGCAGCCCACCCTCTAGTGCAGAATTCCTCTTCCTTTTCCTCTAGCCTCTTCCCCTTGCCACCTTCCTCTGGCTCCTGGCTCCTCCCACTCCCTTCTTGTGTGGCTGTCCCGCCTTCCAGTTTCATTCACTTTGAACACTTCCTGATTCTGCCTGATTGGCTCAGCCAGCAGCCCAGCACTGCTCTATCTACATCTCTCTCTCTCCTACAACAAAAACTATCGCCACAAGGATGCAATGTTACAAACCATCCCAAAACTATGGCTTCTAACAACCACCATGCATTACTGCTCATGTGTCTGTAGGGAGGTTGGCCAGTTGTGCTGGTCTGGCTGGGTTTGGTTGGTGTGTTCTTCGGCTTTAGGTTGGAGCTCATTAAGCACCTGACGCTCAGCTGGCTACTGACTGACGTAGGGAGACCTCAGCTGGGACAATGGCGCTCTTCCACGTGTTTCACCTTGCAGTACACGAGTTCAGGTGTATTTGAACATGCAAGCACTTTCCCAAACTGCGCTTGCTTCAAATTTGTTACTATCCCATTGACCAAAGCAAGTTATAAGGTTGAGCTCAGGGTCAGAGTGGGAGGGACCACGTTACATGGCATTCCCCAGCATCTTGTCTTAACATAGTCTCACCTGTCCATCTGTCTATCCGTCTGTCCATCCATCCATCCATACATTCAGAAAGTTTCCACATATCAAGCATAGTGATAGATACTGGAGATATAACAGTGATCAAAAATAGTCAAGACCCTACTCTCAAGAGTCAACAGATGAACTAAATAACCAGAGCTACCACCCCCAGATCAGTTTGCCAGAAACGCCAACTGCGCTCCATCACTTTCGTGGCCCAGAGCTTTTTACAGTGCCCCATTTTGAGAGAATAAAAGCAGATTTCCTCATCCTGGCCTCGAGCTTTTCCTTTATGTGTCCCAGGAATTTTCCTTCTATCTGAGTTCTTCTCTGGCCCCCGTCATTTCCCTCTCTCATTGACAGGCTGGGCTTCTCACCATCTCCCGAGCAGGCTGAATTTACTTCTGATCTGCCTTCAGCCTCATAATTCTGCTTCATTTGTCCTTTTACCTGTCAAAAGTGGATGTATCTAGTGAAATAAAATGAAATCCGTATCTGCTAATGTCCAGCTCAGGACTCTGCTATTCTGTGGCTACAGGCTTTTTGGTCACACGGTTTCTTCCTGACTCAAACACTACCTTCTCACCAGCCCGTGGTCCCTGCTCAGTTTTCTGAGCCAGACCTAGGGTCCTGGCTGGGGTAAGACAAATGAAGTGTCTAGGGGGCAGTATTTAAGGAAGCGCTCACTCATAGGGTCATGGACCATCAGTTCAGAGTCGGTACCACCACAGTACAGTCAGTGCTTCCTTAAACATTGCCTCCTGGGAGCCTCACTCACCTCTCCCTAGTCCCTGCCTTGGCCATACTTATCATTTTGATATCTTCTATTCATTTCCTTTCTTAAGGTCAATGGTTCATAAGACTATCTTCTTCTAACAGTACCAAGTCTGCCTCACCCAAGGTTAGGAAATACTCAGTGGAATATTATAACTAAAGTTGCAGGGAAAGTAGGGTGTTCCTGATATTTGGTAAGGGTTTTCATGGTGGCCCAGACAGTAAAGAATCTGCCAGTGATGTATAAAGATCAGGAAAAAGACTGGAAGAGACAAAGAATGAAGGGATAAGCGGGGATTGGATAATTCTGCCAAAGACGAAGACAAGTCAATTCATTTTGCCGTATGAGTTAAAGGAAAGCAACCCTGCTATGTTATGTAGCAACCTTGAGAGGTGTGATGCTCACTGGATGAAGAGAAGCATAAAAATCGTGAGTTTGAGCAGGGCAGAGAGGGCCCGGATGTAAATGCATATAGATGGGAAAAACCCACAGACGTAGGGAGACCTGAGTTTTCGGATGAGTAGTAGTAGCGTTAGTTGCTAGGTTATGCCCATCTCCACGACCCCATGGACTGCAGCCCACCAGGCTCCTCTGTCCATAGGATTCTCTAGGCATGAAACAGGTTGTCATTCCCTTCTCCAGAGGATAAAGCTAAATACATGCATGACTATGGCCATAGCCAAGATGGGGATCAAGAGAAGGGAAGCCATGACATCACAAAAATGTGATTCAGAAAAGACCGATCAGCAGGGCAATGATGGGTTCCTGTTTAACCAAGACAAAGGCACGGCAGGGAAACATCTCCAAACTTTGGTAAAGTTCATATTCCCTGTAAGGCTTTTCATTGACAATGACACCAATGTAGACATAAGAACCAACATTCTTAAGGAATTCAGGATTTTTTAAGAGCCTCAGATGATTTAGGTACAATTCCAGGCCTTTCCCTTGTGGTTCAACTGGTAAAGAATCCACCTGCAATGTGGGAGACCTGGGTTCAATCCCTGGGTTGGGAAGATCCCCTGGTGAAGGGAATGGCTACCCACTCCAGTATTCTGGCCTGGAGAACTCCCTGGAGTCGCAAAGAGTTGGACACGACTGGGCAACTTTCCCTTCACTTCCAGGCCTTCCAACATTCATTAGATTGGCTTTCTGAAACCCCTAACATCCATTGGACAACTACTTCAGTAAGTTCTGGAGTTACAGTTCATACCATACAGACCACATGGGCAAAAGCTAATGTCTTGAGTCTTCATTTTCAATGTTAATTTGAGAATTGTAAACAAATATTAGTAAAATCTGGAAAAGCACAGGGAAACCAACCAAGGGTAATACCTGCCTAATAACTGAAATTCATTAAAGCTCTGATGTGTCCTGCAAGGAAAGATCATTGCTAGCCCTCATGATGGAAACCCAGATGAACGTGCCTCTGTTTTACCTCTCTGTAATCCTTTAGTTCTGCCAACGCTCACCAGTCCTGGAAATGTCCTTATCCTGCAAGAAATATTGTCCCAGATATAAATCCTATGTGAGAAACAGTATCTTCAATAAAATCTCTGTGTGTATCTGTATCTCTAAAGACCCCAGGTTCCAGTAATGATGTAATATGACCCCCCCTTTCACAGGCAGCCCCAGAGGCTGAGGGAGTCATGGTCTGTTAGCGGGATGTAGCTGGAGTAGCATAAAGTGATACCTTGGTTTCTTCTTTCTGCTTCTGAATAAACTCAAAACTTAAGAAGAAGATGAAATGAGAACCAGAACATGAACATGATTTTGCTTCCTGCCCTCCTCCCAGAAATCCAGCCAGTGTCTGAACTGGCAGCAGGAGGGGAAGGGAATTTGAGGAGGAGGAAATTAAAGCACACACCACAAATTGTAAGTGTGATATTCTGTTTTCTCAGTAAAGCTGATATTTTTTCATTTTGACATTTTGAGGTTCTGTTAGAATTTGCAGCCTGCATCTGCAAGTCTGCATGATACTCTTCCAAAAGAACATTGAATTCAATAATTAAGTGACGAACACCAAGGGTTTCTTTCTGCAGAGGAGATTTGCAACTCATTCTTACCCAGACCTCTAATTTAGGGGCCCAATGCCATGTCTTTATAACACTGGCAAGTGCAAGTATTAAAATTCACATATTGCATTTTTCCATATTGAAACATCAACCACAGATCTCACTTATTCCATTCAAAACCACTTTGCATAGTCCAAAAATTAGTGATCCTCACAGCACCCAAGTGAAAAAGGCAGTATTATGCTTCATGCTTCTAAAGAGTCATGTGGAAGTTTGTTAATTTGCCTATCACCAGGAAAACGAGTAGCAATTACAATAAAAGTCCAAAGTTCCTGGAGCCAGGTGCTCTGCTCAGGCTGGGCACCTGCATCATTCTTTGCCACCCAGACCGAAACATTGAATCCTCTGCCATCTCACCAGTGTGAATTCTGGCATCGCTCACTCAGAATAATTTTAGTTTGCTCATTCCCCTTAGCTTTCTCTGCCTGGATCTCATGCTAAAATTAACCTCAAGGTTGGAGGAGCTGGAAAGTTCAGGACCAACCCAAAATGTTTTCCATCTTTTGACCAAACCTCGAATACTGAACATTTCTAACATTCAAAGAGGGTTTGTTGAAGTTTCCCAACTTTACCCCTCCTGGTTTCAAATGGCACCCGAAGCAGAAGAGCCAAAATGCTGTAAGGAGAAGCTATTCCAAACAAGATTCTTGGCCCAAGGCAGGCCTGAAAGGCTCCAGATGGATCTGATTGAAGTCGCCAAACTCCTGGGTGCCTGTGTAAAAGGGGCCTCTGGATTCTGGAAGGTCTGGCTGTTACGAGCAGGTACAGTATAAGGTTGGGTCCCTTTTTGTGGAACAGAGCGTCAGGTGTGACATTGGCAAGGCTGTGACTGGACGGCAGAGGCAGGTAACTAGTGGGGAGGGGGACAGCCCCTCCCGGGACCCCTGAAGCCACCGGCAGTGCTGTGGCTCCGTGAACTTGTGCTGTGCGGCTGTGGGGTCACAGGCAAGGCTTCCCTCGGAGCAGGAATGTGCTTCCAAAGTGTGAACAAGGTGGAAACTGACACTCTGATGTCCCTGGAGAAAAAAATATGTACGCATTCTGTTTACACGCATGTGACTACCAGTCTGGCAGAGGGAGCACACGGGAGTCTCCTATGCTGTGGGTCAAGCCTCAGAAACATGATCCACACCCAGCGCTTGAGAAGTTCGAGCAGCCATTCAAGAAAGCTCCATCTTGGAGGACACAAGCCATGCCTCTTGAGGGTTTCTGCTGTCTAGAAACATCCGGGGCTTACCAAGTTACGCCAAGGCTGATGCTTTTGAATTGTGGTGCTGGAGAAGACTCTTGAGAGTCCTTTGGACAGCAAGGAGATCCAACCAGTCCATCTTCAAGGAAGTCAACCCTGGATATTCATTGGAAGGACTGAGGCTGAAGCTGAAGTTCCAATACTTTGGCCACCTGATGTGAAGAGCCAACTCACAGAAAAAGACCCTGATGCTGAGAAAGACTGAGGGCAGGAGGAGAAGGGGATGACAGAGGATGAGATGGTTGGATGGTATCATCGACTCAATGGACATGAGTTTGAGCAAGCCCTGGGAGATGGCAAAGAACAGGGAAGCCTGACATGTTGCAGTCCATGGGGTCACAAAGAGTCGGACACGACTGAGCAACTGAAGAACAAGAAGCGAGGAAGAAAAGTCAGACCTTTCAGAAAGTGCAAAGGAAAAAACTGATCTCAAAGAATGTGAGAAATCAAAACATTCTTTCTTTACTGAATTCCTACACAGGCAAGGCTTAGCTCTGAGCCACGCTTCTCCAGCTTGACTGGGTGGAGAAATTCCCCACGAGATCTTATGAAACTCTGGACTCCGGCTCTGTCAGCCTGTGGGGTGAGGGAAACCCGAGATTCTGAATCCTAACAAATTCCTGTGTGATGTTAGTGCTCCTGGTCCGTGGGCCACTCTGAGTAGCTCAGTTGCTTAACCTCTTATATTTGAAACAAGTGTCATTAAATAGCTCTTTATACCATTAGACAGCTTTCATTTGATGGGTTAGTTTCAATGCCTTTTTAAAAAATTCCTATTTCCCCATTGAGCAATATGTCTTCATCTCAGGAAGGTTAAGAAATAAACACTGAAACTCTTGCCTGTCTATAAAACTAAGTCTTGGGACTTCCCTGGTGGTCCAGTAGCTGGGATGCTGTGCTCCGGATGTGGGAGACCTGGGTTCAGTCTCTGGTCGGGGAACTAGATCCCACATGCCACAGTGAGGACCCACTGCAGCCAAATAAATAAAATAAGTAATTTTTAAAAACCTATCCTCTTAAATTTGAATTGCACACTTATCCTTAGGGCCTTGTGCGCAAGACAGATGTCTCTACTCTGGACCCCACCACGAGGATCCAGGAGACAAAATCATTAATGTTCGGGCCTGTAGAACTCTCCAGTTGTTTAAAATTTTTGGATTTGCCAAAGTGCAGGTTATAAGCCTTCCATGAAGCTCTGTCATCCATGTCCCAGTTTAAAAATCATCATTCATCCCTTGTATGTGGAATCTAAAAAAAAAAAAAAAAAAGATACAAATGAACTTACAAAACCAAAAGAGACTCCCAGACTTAGAAAATGCACTCAAGCTTGCTGAGGAGTGGGAGGGATAGTTAGGGACTTTGGGAAGGTCATGTACACACTGCTGTATTTTGAATGGATAACAAACAAAAACCTACTGTGTAGCACAGGGAACTCTGTTCAGTGTTATGTGCCAGCCTGGTTGGGAGCAGGGTTTAGGAGAGAATGGATACATGTATATATATGGCTTAGTCCCCTCACTATTCAACTGAAACTATTGCAACATTGTTAATCAGCTGTACCACAACACAGAATTCTTTTGGTGTTTAAAAAAATATTTAATTTAATTTTTAAAAAATCATCACTGAGGTCATTGTCAGCATGGCATGGAAGTTTCTGGATAACACCTCTGTTGGAACACAAAGACTTAGAAAATAACGGAAAATGTGTGCTAGGGAGAGCTCATTTGTCCTCCTGAGATTTTAGACTATATACAGACTATATGGAGACTATATACAGACTATACGCAGACTACATAAAGACTATAGAAAGACTATATATAGACTTTATACAGACTATACACAGACTATATAAAGACCAGATATAGACTATATACCGACTACATAGAGGCCATATACAGACTATACACAGACTACATAAAGACTATAGAAAGACTATATATAGACTTTATACAAATTATACACAGACTATATAAAGACCAGTTATAGACTATATACCGACTACATAGAGGCTATATACAGACTACACGCAGACTATTGCTATTGCTAAGTCACTTCAGTCGTGTCCGACTCTGTGCGACCCCAGAGACGGCAGCCCACCAGGCTACCCCTTCCCTGGGATTCTCCAGGCAAGAACACGAGTGGGTTGCCACTTCCTTCTCCAATGCATGAAAGCGAAAGGTGAAAGTGAAGTTGCTCAGTCGTGTCCGACTCTTAGTGACCCCATGGTCACCAGGCTCCTCTGTCCATGGGATTTTCCAGGCAAGAGTACTGGAGTGGGGTGCCATTGCCTTCTCCGTACACAGACTATATATATAGACTATATACAGACTATGTAGAGACCATATACAGACTACACACAGACCATATAAAGACTCTATACAGTTCTGAGGGGATCTTCTTTGCCTCCATTTTCTGGCCAGAGAATCTTCTTAATGACAAACAGATTCAGAGATAATGTACAGTAATCATGAAATGAACAAGTCNCAGACTATATATATAGACTATATACAGACTATGTAGAGACCATATACAGACTACACACAGACCATATAAAGACTCTATACAGTTCTGAGGGGATCTTCTTTGCCTCCATTTTCTGGCCAGAGAATCTTCTTAATGACAAACAGATTCAGAGATAATGTACAGTAATCATGAAATGAACAAGTCTCACAGGATGTTTGGATTGCATGGAACTGCACACGGAAATATATACATTAATTATAGGATTATGCAAATACACATCTTTCCACCTTTGCTATTATTTTGAGAGCCACTAAAAATAACACCTGAGCGTATCTGTCCCCAGTAGAAGCTGTAGTCAATCTGAGCGAGGATGAAAACTGCCATCCAATTACTCGGCAAAGCCACATTCGCTGCAGCCACTTGGGTACAAGTCTCGAGCCAGCAGCCCAGAGCCTGAGTCACTTGGAGAAAGCAGGACAGAGGGGTGGGTTAGTGCAGACTTAAAGAATCCTGAACAGTGCTAGCTGAGAGACGGCCAAAGGTGTCCCCCTAGGTGCTTCATGGATGGCACACATGTCCTTTGGTCTCGGACTTCTAAGGGAGTGGTAAGGCCAAGTTCACCAGCAGCCGGCTGAGTCTTTATTATTGTTATGACTTGGAGGATATCCAGAAACACTCCCACTGTGGCCTCGAGGAGTTATCTGCTGTTATGGCACTCAATATGCCAGCAAGTTTGGAAAACTCAGCAGTGACCACAGGACTGGAAAAGGTCAGTTTTCAT